>JASCZW010008246.1:0-53249 GCA_034211315.2 Aedes japonicus | reverse complement strand
AGTTATGCAGAAAGATTGCGTTTAATCTGTATGGAAGACCCTCCTCCCTTCTAATGGGGATGGGTATTGATTGAACTGCCATAGAAACATTTCTAGCTCTCCAAAAACCTCCACATACCAAATTTGGTTTCCATTGGCTCTCGAGTTATGCTAAAAATTGTGTTTCATTTTGTGTGAGTCTCCCCTTCCAGAAGGCAGGAGGGGTCTCAAACCTACCTTAGAAACATTTATTTCCTTCAAAAACCTCCAGATGCAGAATTTGGCTCCATTTGCTTGATTTGTTCTCGAGTGTATGCAGAAATTCGTGTTTCATTTGTGTGAGAGACCTCCTCTTTCTGTGAGCGGAGGAGTCTCAAACCACAATAGAAACATTTTTGCCTTCAAGTACCTCCACCTACCAAATGTGGTTTCATTTTACTTGATTAATTTGGTTCCATATGCTTGATTAGTTCTCAAGTTATGCACATATGTGTGTTTCATTTGTAGTAGAGGCCCTCTAACAGAGGGCGGAGGAGGTGTCAAGCCACCTTAGAAGCATTTATGCCTTCAAACATCTCTACCTGCCAAATTTGGTTCCATTTGATTAGTTCTGCGAGTTATATGAAGCTTTTGTTACATTTATGTGGGACCCCCCCCCCTACCAGAGAGTGAGGAGGGTCTCCAAACTATTGAAAACAATCATTGCTTTTAAAATCCCCGCATGTCAAATTTGGTTCCATTGTGCTTCATTAAGATCTAGAGTTATGAGGACATTTTAGTTCCTCATTTGTATGACAGCCCCCTTCTAGGAGAAGGGAGGGTCTCAAACCACCATAGAAAAAAATTGTCTCCAGAAAACCCCATGCCAAATTTGGTTCCATTTGCCAGAATAGTTCTTGAGAAATGCAGAAAATTCTGTTTCATTTGTGTGGGAGCCCCCCCTTCTAGGAGAGGGAGGGTCTCGACTACTATAGAAAAATTATGTGCCTCAAAAGACTTCCATATGCATAATTTGGGTTCCTTTGCTTGATCAGTTCTCGAGTTATGCAGAAATTTGTGCTTCATTTGTATGGGAGCCCCCTTTCCAGAGAAGGGAGGGGTCTCAAACCATCATAAGAACCTTCCACAGTCCCAAAACCTTTTCCATACAAAATTTCACGCTGATCGGTTCAGTAGTTTTCGAGCCTATTAGGTTCAGACAGACAGACAGACAGACAGACAGACAGACAGACAGACAGACAGACAGAAATCCATTTTTATATATATAGATATATAGATTGTAGGCTTAAGTAGAATTTGGAAATTATTTAATTAAAGTAATTTGAAAAGGACAAAAGATCAAATCCCTTACAGAAATAGCTATCAAGGATTAACAATTCACTTTTCACGATCTGTTAACTATAGTCAATTATACGTTTGTTTTTTATGACGTTCGCACTGTCAGTCCTCCTTATCGTTTGTGTGGGTCAAATTCATAGCGTTGATGAGCGTAGTGGCTCACTTGTAAAACGAGGGGCTTGCATGCAACAGGTCCAGTCACACAAAGTAGTAATAATGTCACACTCGCTCCTCTTTCTACTTAATAGCCGCGTCGTAGCACGCATGTATACAGGCACTAAAGTTGAGTGTGATATCAGCAGGTTGGGCCTGGTCACATTGATACGAACTACAGGGAATGGCTCTCTCTATCTTTTCAGGATTTGCCGTATATCATTGAAATGCAGAATTGTAAATTAACGATTTTTTTTCTTTTAAATCTCTATTTAAAAAAACTGAGTTTGTTAGTAGAACAATTGTGATTGGAAAATAAGGATAATTTCAAATTTGATCACTTTTTGATTATAAAAATTAAAACATTTTTTTCCAAATAATCACTAGTAAACGCGAACAAATTCCTTCAAATTTCACTGGAGAAGGCTAACATTCTGACAGGCCTATTTCGCCTGCAACTTACAGACTTCGTCAGTGTCAAGTGCTCAACTTACTGATTTTCTTTTTGTAGCATTTTTAACCGGTCCGAAAACGCCCCATCTGTAACCACCTACCTAACCTATTTTTGTGCCTTCCCCATGGAGTCTGCAGTGGTCTGAATAGACCTACCCAGGTAACCAATAAGCAGTTCCAAAGCGTCTTTACGGCAGCCTTCAAGCAATAAAGACTCCTTAAATGCAACATAAATGCCACTTTTGGCCCAATATGCGAGCTGCTTTACTGCAATGACTATGATAATGCTTCATTAATGCTATTTTGCAATCGAAATGCTTATTACAGGCTACAAGCATTTAATTAGCATTTGAAATGCAGCTTTACAACCGATAGCTTTCAAGATGCTATGGTATTGAACTTCCATAGAAACATTTCTTGCCTCCAAAAACCTCAACATACCAAATTTGGTTTCATTTGCTTCATTGGCTCTCGAGCTATGCTAAAAATTATGTTTCATTTTTATGGAAGTCTCCCCTTTCAGAAGGCGGAGGGGTCTCAAACCTTAGAAACATTTGTTGCCTTCAAAAACCTCCATATGCCAAATTTGGTTCCATTTGCTTGATTTGTTCTTGAGTTATGCAGAAATTCGTGTTTCATTTAAATTAGAGACCCCTCTTTCAGTGAGCGGAGGAGTCTCAAACCGCAACAGAAACATTTCTTGCCTTCGAAATACTCCACACGCCAAGTTTGGATCCATTAACTTGATAAGTTCTCGAGTTAATCAGAAATTTGTGTTTCATTTGTACGGAAACCCCCCCCCCCCTTGGCCTCTTCCAGAGGAGTCTCAAACCTCTATAGAAACATTTCGCTCCTCCAAAAACCTTCACATGCCAAATTTGGTTCCATATACTTGATTAGTTTTCGAGTTATGCACAAATGTGTGTTTCATTTGTATGAGACCCCCCCCCCCGCTTACAGAGGGCGGAGGGGTGTCGAGTCACCTTAGAAATATTTCTAGCCTTCAAATATCTCTACCTGCCAAATTTGGTTCCATTTGATTAGTTCTCGAGTTATATAGAAACTTTTGTATAATTTATATGGGACCCCCCCCCCTACCAGAGAAAGAGGAGGGGTCTCATACTATCGTAGAAACAATCATTGCCCCGCATGCCAAATTTGGTTCCATTTGCTTTATTAGATCTAGAGTTAAGAAGAAATTTTAGTTTCATTTGTATGACAGCACCCCTTCAAGGAGAGGGGAGGGGTCTCAAACCACCTTAGAAAAAAAAATTGTCTCCAGAAATCCCCACATGCTGAATTTGGTTTCATTTGCTTGATTAGTTCTTGAGATATGCAGAAAATTCTGTTTCATTTGTATGGGAGCCTCCCGTTTTAGAGAGGGGAGGGGTCTCTGACTACCATATAAACATTTATTGCCTCCAAAAACTTCCGCATGCTTAATTTGGGTTCTTTTGCTTGATCAGTTCTCGAGTTATGCAGAAATTTGTGCTTCATGTGTATGGGAGCCCCCCTTTCCAGAGAAGGGAGGGGTCTTAAACCATCATAAGAACCTTTCCCGGCCCCAAAACCTTCTCCATACAAAATTTCACCCTGATCGGTTCAGTAGTTTTTGAGCCTAGGAGGATCGGACAGACAGACAGAAATCCATTTTATATATATACTAGCTGAACCCGGTGCGTGCGCTGCTACGCTTGCAACTAAATGAAATAAAATGAGTTGTTTTTTGAAAAAGCAGGGCTCAAACTTCTATCAAAACATGCTTCTTATCCGAGAAATACACGTTTTGTGTTTAAGCAACCTGGATAATTCACATTTTTGGTAGATATTTGTGTTTCATTTGTATGGGAGCCCTCCCTTCCAAAGGGGGTGGTTTCTCAAAACACTATACAATCATTGCCTTCAAAACCCCCACATGCCAAATTTGGTTCCATTTGCTTGATTAGTTCTCGAGTTATACACAAATTTGAGTTTCATTTGTATGAAAAGCACCCTCCTCTTTTCAGAAAGAGGAGGGATCTTGAACCATCATAGAAACCTTCTTGCCTTCAAAACTCCTCACATAGCAAATTTGATTCGATTTACTTGATTAGTTCTCGAGTTATGAAGAAATTTGTGTCTCATTTATGTGAGAGCCCCCTTCCTGAGAAAATAGGTGTCTCAAACAATCATAAGAACCTTCCCCAGCCCCAAAAACCCCTTCATACAAATTTTCACATTGGTCGGTTCAGAACTTTCCGAGTCCTATAGGGGTCTGACAGACAGACAGACAGAAATTCATTTTTATGTTTATAGAAATCTAGCCTCCAAAAACCCCCATATGCATAATGTTTCATGTTTCATTTCATTTACTTGATTAGTTCTCGAGTTATGCAGAAAGTTGCTTTTAATCTGTATGGAAGACCCTCCTCCCTTCTAAATGGGGATGGGCATTGATTGAACTGCCATAGAAACATTTCTAGCCTCCAAAAACCTCCACATACCAAATTTGGTTTCATTTGCTCATTGGCTCTCGAGTTATGCTAAAAATTATGTTTCATTTTTGTGAAGTCTCCCCTTCCAGAAGGCAGGAGGGGTCTCAAACTACCTTAGAAACATTTATTTCCTTCAAAAACCTCCAGATGCCAGAATTTGGTTCCATTTGCTTGATTTGTTCTCGAGTTATGCAGAAATTCGTGTTTCATTTGTATGAGAGACCCCTCTTTCTGTGAGCGGAGGAGTCTCAAACCACAATAGAAACATTTTTGCCTTCGAAGTACCTCCACCTACCAAATGTGGTTTCATTTACTATGATTAATTTGGTTCCATATGCTTGATTAGTTCTCGAGTTATGCACATATGTGTGTTTCATTTGTATGAGAGCCCCCTCTAACAGAGGGCGGAGGGGTGTCAAGCCACCTTAGAAACATTTATGCCTTCAAACATCTCTACCTGCCAAATTTGGTTCCATTTGATTAGTTCTCGAGTTATATAGAAACTTTTGTTACATTTATATGGGACCCCCCCCTACCAGAGAGAGAGGAGGGGTCTCAAACTATTGTAGAAACAATCATTGCTTTTAAAATCCCCGCATGCCAAATT
Source organism: Aedes japonicus (assembly GCA_034211315.2). Taxonomy (NCBI): domain Eukaryota; kingdom Metazoa; phylum Arthropoda; class Insecta; order Diptera; family Culicidae; genus Aedes; species Aedes japonicus. The sequence continues at coordinate 48,245 of JASCZW010008246.1, read as the reverse complement.
TGGTTCCATTTGCTTCATTAGATCTAGAGTTGTGAAGACATTTTAGTTTCATTTGTATGACAGCACCCCTTCTAGGAGAAGGGAGGGGTCTCAAACCACCATAGAAAAAAAATTGTCTCCAGAAAATCCCACATGCCAAATTTGGTTCCATTTGCTTGAATAGTTCTTGAGATATGCAGAAAATTCTGTTTCATTTGTATGGGAGCCTCCCTTCTAGAGAGGGGAGGGGTCTCTGACTACCATAGAAAAATTTATTGCCTCCAAAAGACTTCCGTATGCTTAATTTGGGTTCCTTTGCTTGATCAGTTCTCGAGTTATGCAGAAATTTGTGCTTCATTTGTATGGGAGCCCCCTTTCCAGAGAAGGGAGGGGTCTCAAACCATCATAAGAACCTTCCCCGGTCCCAAAACCTTCTCCATACAAAATTTCACGCTGATCGGTTCAGTAGTTTTCGAGCCTATTAGGTTCAAGACAAGACAGACAGACAGACAGACGAGACAGACAGACAGACAGAAATCCATTTTTATATATATGATATATAGATTGTAGGCTTAAGTAGAATTTGGAAATTATTTAATTAAAGTAATTTGAAAGGACAAAAGATCAAATCCCTTACAGAAATAGCTATCAAGGATTAACAATTCACTTTTCACGATCTGTTAACTATAGTCAATTATACGTTTGTTTTTTATGACGTTCGCACTGTCAGTCCTCCTTATCGTTTGTGTGGGTCAAATTCATAGCGTTGATGAGCGTAGTGGCTCACTTGTAAAACGAGGGGCTTGCACGCAACAGGTCCAGTCACACAAAGTAGTAATAATATCACACTTGCTCCTCTTTCTACTTAATAGCCGCGTCGTAGCACACATGTATACAGGCACTAAAGTTGAGTGTGATATCAGCAGGTTGGGCCTGGTCACATTGATACGAACTACAGGGAATGGCTCTCTCTATCTTTTCGGGATTTGCCGTATATCATTGAAATGCAGAATTGTAAATTAACGATTTTTTTTTCTTTTAAATCTCTATTTAAAAAAAACTGAGTTTGTTAGTAGAACAATTGTGATTGGAAAATAAGGATAATTTCAAATTTGATCACTTTTTGATTATAAAAATTAAAACATTTTTTTCCAAATAATCACTAGTAAACGCGAACAAATTCCTTCAAATTTCACTGGAGAAGGCTCACATTCTGACAGGCCTATTTCGCCTGCAACTTACAGACTTCTTCAGTGTCAAGTGCTCAACTTATGATTTTCTTTTTGTAGCATTTTTAACCGGTCCAAAACGCCCTACCTTAACCACCTACCCTAACCTATTTTTGTCCCTTCCCATGGAGTTCATGTGGTCTGAATAGACTACCCAGGTAACCAATAAGCAGTTCCAAAGCGTCTTTACGGCAGCCTTCAAGCAATAAAGACCCCTTAAATGCAACATAAATGCCACTTTTGGCCCAATATACGGCTGCTTTACTGCAATGCTATGATAATGCTTCATTAATGCTATTTTGCAATCGAAATGCTTATTACAGGCTACAAGCATTTAATTAGCATTTGAAATGCAGCTTTACAACCGATAGCTTTCAAGATGCTGATATAATGCTAATATAATGCTTGAAGCATCTGAAATGCAGATTAAGGGTTGATTGACTGCATATGCTAATGCTTACCTCTCAACTCCCCCCCCCCCCTTCGTAGACTTTTCTCCATACAATTTTTTATATTTTTATATGGAGCGTAGACTTTTGCCAAACCCCCCCCCCCCTCCCCCCAGAAAAGTCTACGTGGTTTATGAATAGCCCCTTATTGCCCCACCAAATGCTGCAAAATGAAAAAATGAAAAATGAAAATGAATTCTTAGGTTATATCTTAATACTGATTTATCTGAATATTTTATAGGGCTTACTTTTGGTTTAGAAGTTTACGTTCTTTGTCGTGATCCATTTATTTTCAAGCCCGCTTAAGTCTGGATGCAAGTTCATGAATTTTGAAACCGTCAAGTGTGGTCTCTTCAGGTAACAACTCACCCTACCATTGTCGTTATCATTGTTACCATTCTTGTTATTCTACCATTTTTGACGACTGCGGTATAGTCGACAAACAACGACAGAGATCTATTTTCAGGAAGCGGAGGTATGTCCGAGGTGCAATGGTTGAACAGAAGTGGACCAAGTTTATTTCCCTGCGGAACGTCGGTGGAGATCTCTTACGCATTGGAAACTGCACCATACATCGAACTACGGAATGTCCTGTCCGACAAATAATTTTTAATTATCTTCGCCAGGAAGATGAGAAGATTGTATCGTTTACGCTTGCACACCATCATACCACACGTTAAAGGCCTTCTCGATGTCGAGAAGTGCCAGGGCAGATGATTTTTAAACAGACGTTTTCCAACTGAGGCTGTTGATGACTCGATTACGTTGATCGTTGATCGTAAAGCAAGATGTCGAGCTCGTCGGTAGATGTGAGAAGCCGACAATAGATTGCTCAGTGCTCAGAGCTCTATGATAAGTGTTCAGTGGTCAGTGCTCAGCACTTAGTGCTTAGTGATCAGCACTTAGTGCTTAGTGCTCAGCTCTCAATGATCAGTGCTCAGCACTTAGTGCTCAGTTCTCAGTGATAAGTGCTCAGTGCTCAGTGCTCAGCAATATGTGCTCAGTGCTCAGTGCTCAGTGCTCAGTGCTCAGTGCTCAGTGCTCAGTGCTCAATGCTCAGTGCTCTGTTATGAGTGTTCAGTGCAGAGTGCTGAGTGCTCAGTTCTCAATAGCATCCGAATAGCACTCCTCCCGGCTTTTTTGAAAAAACTACATTCAAAACTGTTTCGTCCACCAACACGTCCTCTATACATCTTTAAAGCCGAAATGTGTACAAAATGGCCCACTCTATAGACGGTTGTGAAAACAAATGAATAAAACCTTTACAAGACCATAGAGAGTTTGAAAATGTTCTAGTGAAAGATGTTATGACCACTTGAGAACCTTCAACAAACCTATTGGCTGCCAAATGGCCACAGCTGTCAAACTGCACGGTGATATCGTGTTTGGTTTTTGTTATTCTGCTCTGTTCAATTCTCTGCTCTTCTGATTCATTAAGCAGTAAATAATATCTTGGAAAAAAAAAGTTCTAGCGTTGCGAGAAATTTTGTTTCAAAGCAAAATATCCAAAACAAATTGAGTTTTTTCACAGCGTATCGTGCTCCAAATCATATGCGCATTTAATTTTATGGTGAATGTTGGTGCGATAAGAGCCGAAAATTAATGCGAGTTTAAGTCTACAAAATCAAAATTGAAACAAATATATTCAATAAATTAATCATGAATTTCATGAAAATTTATGGAATTAAACGAGGTTATCTAAAAGAATGCCAAAATTGGTCTCTGATCTATAGTTCATTGGAATTACACATAAAATTTGGTGTATTTGTTTTTCCACATTTCAGTTATTTCATATATTTTAATATGGCGATTGGAATAAATCACTGTTTTGGCAAACAGCCAATTTATCTTCGTAATGGCTACTATAAAATTCTTTCTTCATTTGGTGGCTTTCCTCAATGCCAATTGGCCATGTAATGCATTTACTAGAAGCAAAATGGCTTTGAATTGCTTTTTCAACTGATAATAATAAGATAATTTGAATGAGTCCTAAAACGGCATTTAGAATCAGCATTTTACGAGTTCATAAAGTCAAAATAAAACCTTTGATAGGAGTAAAAGGAACTTCAGAAGACAAGGTTTTAAGATCGCTGTAAAGAAGCTGTGTAGGTTCTTATAAACCTGACTAAAAGTTGAAACCTATTGGCACTTCTTAGTACCGTAATTAAACCAAATTGATTTCCAGCGGCTTTCATAAAACGTTAATGAAACTTTAAAAAGCTGGATAGTTTTGGCAATGTTAGTTGGGCTAAGTGCCAGAACTTGGTGCTTAGTGTTCAGTGCTCAGTGCCCAGTGCTCAGCAATCTGTGCTCAGTACTCAGTGCTCAGTGCTCAGTGTTCAGTGCTCAGTGCTCAGTGCCCAGTGCCCTACAAGGGGTAGTATGGTAAATGGTTATGTGCCTGATCGGATACTACCGTTCAATGCCCTCCGCTCGTTTTCAAACTTGTATCTTTCAATTTCAAAGCCTACCGTTGCCCTATACGGAACAATCCATACACTTTCTCTTCATGTCTATTCGTTCTAGCAATAAATTACCGTCCACTCCAAGCGCATCGCATGGAGATGAGAAAATTATCTGCTTCTGACAAACTTCATCAGACATGAATCAAACACAGCCCACTGCTGCCGCCTCATGAAGACACCGGCGAGTAAAAACAAATGAATTAAATATAACATTTTGTCACTAATGCCGGTTGTAGGCAACCTCAAACCCACTAAAAAGTCGAATAAAAGGAGAGAATCGCATCACACACTCGAACTTGCAGCGTACGTTGACGCTTTGAACCTCATCGATCTCCCGACTAGCTGCCGTCGTTGCTCCACCGAGAGTCCTCCCATCATCGGTCGGTGCATAGGCAGTTAGTATCACATGTGTTATCCCGTTGCACCCCTCTTCTCGGCCATGCCGCAGTAAGAAAGCAAGCAAGTGGAAACACATTTGCTGCCAACCCGGCAGAAACTGTGCGGCGGAGGGCGACCGATAATATGCACAAGGTGCGGGCAAAGCGTGCGAAGAAAATTGAAAATAAGCAAAGACTTGCCCGGCTTCGAGCGCACAACGACGGCGGCAAAAACAAGCCTGGTAATTATGCTGAAAGACAGACATTGTATGCAATTAGAATCTTGTCAGTATTTATTATTTACGAGCCCGGGGCATGTGAGGCAGTGGAAAATCAGAGCCGTCGGGATCGAGATGCCGCGGTTTTCAAATTTAAAATTTTCATTATCGAAGCTTCATCGTCGTCGTTTTGGCATTCGGTCGGTCGACGACACCTGACGGCATGTGAGCACGACCGACCTGACGACAATTTATTAGGATGATATTATTTTTGATCCCGGAAAATTTTCCCGTCATGTTTTGAGGTGACTATGCGACACAGTTTAGCTATAGTGGATCGTGGTTGGTGGTCATTTCTCGTGCAATCGCAATCTGCTACCAATCATTCAAAATTGGCAATCGGCTGAATGATTTTTGAATTAATTTTAGTGAACCATCAGCAGCAGCATCACAATTCAACAAAATTACCATGAATGAAGTCGAAGTGAAGCAAATTCGAAGCGTGCGTGACATGCGTCAGAGCGAAAAAGTCGAGATTGTCACACTCTTGGGTGCGGCGCGGCTTGTGGTGTGCCGCCTCGACACGTCCAAGAATAAGTGACGAAAATTAATGTGTTAATTAAGGCTTAAATACTCTGATTTCAATTAGACGGAAAAGAGTTTCGGTTCAGAACGCCAGACATATGAATTGCGCGTTGTCTTCGTGGGGTGATTTGATTGCTTGGTTAGTAAGAGGAAGAATGAAGTTCTGCAGCTCATTCAAAGGATACAGTTTCTGAATTGCAATGGCAGTGAGCACAACTAGGTGGTTCGGGTTTTTATTGTGAATGTAATATGGGTAATAATTGTTAATTAATATTCATATACGATGCATCTAGTGTGACGAAATTTTAGGTAACGCTAAGACGTGGGAACTGCAATTATATTTTTGAACAATAACTCAACGGGAGACTTGTAGTAAAAGTCAGTATGCTTTACGATTCTCACTCCACGATCACCGCTTGAGTTGGTGAGAGTTCTAAAAAGCAACAGATGATGGTCATGGAGGACGCTGATCCAGCGATAGTCAGGTCCCTATGAAATTCGCGAATATCAAAAGCGCTTTTTTCAATATATTGATATTTTGTTCCATAATACATTGCACTTAGCTTGCCATACATAAACTTTTTTGCTGAACTTTTCTATTCCGATCGTTCTTCTGTCATCAAGTACGTTTTCCCAAACAACCGCATTATAAAACTGCGGCCCCGGTAGCTTAGTTGTGTCCAGTTTGCATAATGTTTCGCCATCCATCAAAATGCAACGATTGGGATGCTTTATTAAAATTTTAATAAGCTTCCGGCATCGCTCTTTGGCTCGTTCCAGCTGTTCCGTGCTCCGTCTTGGCGTAGGCTTTGGGTGTTTGCAACCTGTCGGACTGAGTTCGATTGTTCTGATACCTTACCGTATCAATCAGACCAACGGCGGTGTGGCTTCTGCTGTACACAGAAGTTGTCTCCATTGTATTCGGTCCATAACTGTACCTCGCCAGTCTCGCTGTCTGCGAAGAGTCCACAGGTCACCTTCCACTTGATCGATCCTCCTTGCTCGTTGCGCACCTCTTATTTTTGTGTCCGACGGTTTGTTTTTGAGAATCATTTTAACTTCTTTCGACCAGCCCACCTCATCGTAGTCGACCGATTTTGGCGATGTGTACGATGAAAGGTTCTCCCAGGAGCTGATGCAATTCGTGGTTCATTCGGCTCCTCCATGTTCAGTGTTCCACCTGCTCTCCACCGTAGATCTTATGCAACACCTTCCATTCAAAGACACCAAGGGCGCGTCCGTCTTCCACAAGCAATGTCCATGTTTCGTGGCCGTAGGGAACTAACGGTTTAATTAATGTCTTGTAGATCAAAGTTCTGAAAATGATTTTGAAGCTGCCACCCTGGTTCAGTACTATTGAATTACATAGAATTTTAAATGTTGAGAGTGTAGAAGAAATGTCCAACAAAATAATTCATAATTTTAGACAAAAATTATGGCAATCTTCAATTGCAATGATCAATTCTCTCTATAGATAAGAACTAGTTTTAAGAAATCAACTGTAATTCTTACACGCAGGCAAAATAAACCCTGCGTAAAAATTCAGAATAGACAAAGCAAAAATAATATTAACACAATTAAATATTAATGATAGCATATAAGGTTGAAATTTTAATTTCTTAGCAGGATCATCTAGGATAATATATGAATGTAGAAAAAAATATAAAATTTGGAATAAATAAAAATTTAAAAAGAATGTCTTGTAGATGGTAAATGCCATAATGCGGTTTTGTATTTATCTGCTGGTGTCGTTAGCGGCGGTCACCAATGAGCCCAGATACACGAATTCGTCTACTACCTCGATTTCATCACCGTCGATCTAAACTCGTGCTAGGAGGCAAACATTGTCTACTCGTGAGCCTCTTCCCTTCATGTATTTTGTTATCAAAGCATTAATCACAAGCCCAATCCTACTCGTTTCAGCCTTGAGTCTGATGTATGTGTCCACCATCTTCTCAAAGTGACGTGCTACGATATCAACGTCGTCAGCGAAGCCAAATAGTTGTCTACCCCAAGTCTTCAAGTCACACTCTCCAATGCAATGTTAAACAACAAACACGACAATCGATGACCTCGCCGTAACCCTCTCCAAAATTCGAAGGGACTCGAGAGTGTCCCTGATACTCGGACGACACACATCACTCGATTCTTCGTTGCTTTGACCAACCGCTTCTGTTTTTCAGGAAATTCATATTCGTGCATAATCTGCCATAGCTGGTCCTGATCGATTGTATCAAAAGTTGATTTGAAAACGATGAAAAGATGATGTGTGGTGGGCACGTTATATTTGCGACATTTTTGCGGCACTTGCCGAATTGAGAAAATCTGGACCGTAGTAGCGCGGGCACCCATGAATCCCGCTTTGTACTGCCTTACGATTTTTTTTTGTAATTGGTAACCGGCTTACTTACCTTACCAATCAGTCTAAGGCCTGTGTGTCCCTTGCTGTACATAGAAGTCGTCTCCATTGCACTCGGTCCATGGCCAGCTGTCGCCAGCCGCGCAGTCTGCGAAGTGTCCGCAGATCATCCTCCACCTGGTCGATCCACCTTGCGCGCTGCGCACACTCTTCGTCGTGTTCCAGTCGGATTATTGACGAGAACCATTTTGCCGGGTTGTTATCCGACATTCTGGTGACATGCCCGGCCCATCGTAATCGCCCGATCTTCGTGGTGTGGACGATTGTAGGGTTCTCCTAGAAGCTGATGCAACTCATGGTTCATTCGCCTTCTCCACGATCCGTCTTCCATCTGCACTCCGCCGTAGATGGTACGCAGCACCTTCCGTTCGAAAACTCCAAGGGCGCGTTGGTCCTCTGCGCGCATAGTCCACACGCTTCATGTCCGTAGAGGACTACCGGTCTAATCAGCGTTTTGTAGATGGTAACTTTCGTGCGATGGCGTACTTTTTTCGAACGGAGAGTTTTGCGGAGTCCAAATAGGCACGGTTTCCTGCCATAATACGCCTCTGGATTTCTCTGCTGGTGTCGTTATCGGCGGTCACCAGTGAGCCCAAGTACACGAATTCGTTGACCACCTCGATTTCATCGCCGTCGATACAAACTCGAGCTGGGAGACTCGCCGTTTCTTCCCTAGAGCCTCGTCCTAGCATGTACTTTGTCTTCGACACGTTAATGGCCAGTCCGATCCGTTTGGCCTCAGCCTTCAGTCGAGTGTACATTTCTGCCACCTTCTCAAATTTCCGTGCCATGATGTCGATGTCATCGGCGAAACCAAGTAACTGGCCGGACTTTCTGAAAATCGTGCCACTCCGTGTCTATCCCCGCTCTTCTTATTACACCCTCCAAAGCGATGTTGAATAGCAAGCACGAAAGACCATCACCCTGCCGTAACCCTCTGCGAGTTTCAAAGGGACTCGAGAATGTCCCTGAAACCCGTACTACGCACATCACTCGATCCATCGTTGCCTTGACCAATCTTGTCAGTTTGTCCGGAAAACCGTATTCGTGCAAACTCTGCCATAGCTGATCTCGATCAATTGTGTCGTACGCTGATTTGAAATCGATAAACAGGTGATGTGTGGGCACATTGTATTCGCGGCATTTTTGCAATACTTGGCGGATGGCAAACACTTGGTCCGTAGTTGCGCGTTCGCCCATAAATCCTGCCTGATATTGCCCAACGAACTCTCTTGCAATCGGTGATAGACGGCGGCATAAAATTTGGGAGAGTACCTAGTAGGCGGAGCTTAACAATGTGATCGCGCGGTAGTTGCCGCACTCCAACTTGTCGCCCTTTTTATAGATGGGACACACGACTCCTTCCATCCACTCCTCCGGTAAAACCTCTTCCTCCCAAATCTTGGTAATGACCCAGTGCAGCGCTCTCGCCAGTGCTTCACCACCGTATTTTAGAAGCTCACTGGCAGTTGGTCTACGCCAGCAGCCTTGTTGTTTTTCAGCCGGCCGATCTCCTCCTTAATCTCCTGCAGAGCCGGAATCTATCGTCATCCGCGCGTGCTTCCAAGGTCAGTACCATGCCACCTTCGTTCTCTGCCGCATCGCCATTTAGATGCTCGTCGTAATGCTGCCGCCACCTTTCGACCACTTCACGCTCGTTCGTGAGAATATCCCCGTTAGTATCTCTGCACATGTCGGCCTGTGGCATATGGCCTTTGCGAGAGCGGTTCAGCTTCTCGTAGAACTTCCGTGTGTCCTTAACGCGGTACAGCTCTTCCATATCTTCGCGATCTCGTTCTTCCTGCTGGCGCTTCTTCCTCCGGAAGACCGAGTTTTGTCTGTTCCGCGCCTGTCTATATCGCGCCTCGTTCGCTCTTGTACGGACTTGCAACATTCTCGCCCTTGCTGCATTCTTCTCCTCCTTAACTGCACGCATTCACTGTCGAACCAGTCATTCCTTCGGTTCGGTGCCGCCGTAATTGGTAACAGGCGGTGGCATATAATTTGGGAGAGCAACTTGCATACTGCGCTCAGTAGCGTAATTGCACGATAATTGCAGCAATCCAGCTTGTCGACCGTTTTATAGAAGGGACACACTATTCCTTCCATTAAATCTTCCAGTAAACATTCCTCTTCCCAAATCTTGGTAATAACCCAGTGCAGTGCCCTGGCCAGTCAATTTCCTCCTCAACTTCCTGAAGGGTTGGGGCCGGGATCCTGTCATCTTCTGCGCGTGTTCCTAGATTTATTACCGTGCCACTTTCGTTCGCTGCCATTCAGGTGCTCGTCGAAGTACTGCTTCCACATTTCAATCACCTCACACTCCCCTGTGAGAAGGTTACCTTCCAGGTCTCTACACATTATGGGTGCCCTTCCGTTGGATTGGCTGCTTCTAGCTGTTCCGCGTATTCCTGGGCAACTCCGGTTTCCCGTAGTAGCCCAATGTTAGATCGTGGCGTCCGAATTCGATGGGTGTTGTACACCGCCGAGAGTTTTGAGCGCAAACATACTGCAACTCCTGCAGATAAAAACATGGTCTGTTCGTTGGTCAGGTGGTTTCCAAGTAGATATGTTGACTCTCCACGGAGAAAGAAGGTAATTTGGACTACTAGTCCTCGGGAGGCCGCAAAGTTCACGCATCGTTGGCCATTATCGTTCGATACGGTATGCAGGCTGTTAGGCCCTATTACCGGCCCGTCCTACCTGAGCGTCCATGTCACCAATGACGACTTTTACGTCCCGCTGTGAGCAGCCATCATACACTTGCTCTAGCTGCGCATAGTACGCTTCTTTTTCGTCATCGGGTCTCCATTCATGTGGGCAGTGTACGTTGAGGATGCTATAGTTGAAGAAACGGACCTTAATCCTCAGTTTGCACATTCTCGCATTGATCGGAAACCATCCAATCCAGCCCAGCTCGTTTGTGGTACCACAGCTCTGGTAAAAAGTAGCCACTCGATGCCCGCTTTTCCATACCTTCTGCCCTGATAAGATAACTTCCTGCAGTGCTATGACTTCGAGGTTACGTGGTTGAAATTCTATCGCAGCCAGGAAAGCACAGCGATTCACAGTTCCATGTTCCGAGCTTCCAACCGTGGTCCTTATTTCATCGACTAGGTCTTTGCCGATTTTTCCGAGCCGTATTTATTAACTTCTGTATTATTTTTAACCTTGAATTTTTTCAGGCCGGCTTGTTGAGCCTTCCCCAACTCCATGTCTTGTAAGACAGATAATTGCTGTTGATAAATTTCCCATGGAAGGTAATCATTTAAGCTTACTTGCAAAAAAATCTACGTCCTTGCGAGCGCCTTCCAGCAGTTAACCGGAACATTCGCCATGGTGGACGAAAACATGGGTGTAGGCATGATTTTGAGTTCTTTCTTTGATTTATTTATCAATTCCTCCTCAGTTTTCGCGACAAAATTGTTGGATTAGATCTCAACGCTTAATCCTTTAATATCGAAGTTGAAGTTAATAAGTTGAATCCCGAAGACAGGTCGACTCGCTTTCAACACAGTATCACATCTGTACGCAGCCAATAAGCTAAAGGCTTTAGGATGCCCAATTTGATACGTCTAATGGATTCTCTCTTACTTGACCGACCGCCAGTCCTTCGTTACGATAAATTCCGCACGCTCGAGAACTTTCGCAATTACTTCAGGAGTACCCCAAGGAAGTGTGCTCAGCCCAATTCTCTTTGTTCTTTTCGGTAATGATCTGCGCCCTCGTATTTCATCGTTTGAGCAAATGTTTGCCGATGACCTAAAGATTTTTACAGTGTCCGCACATCCCAGGTAACAATTTTCGTTTTATTCCAACCGTCTAGCACTCCTCCCGGTTTTGTTGATAAAACTACATTCAAAGCTTTTTTGTCCATCAACACCTCCTCTATGCATCTTTAAAGCCGAAATGTGTTCAAAGTGGCCCACTCTATAGACGGTTGTGAAAACAAGTTAATAAAACCTTTATAAGACCATACAGATTTTGAAAATGTTTATGTAAAGAAGTTCAGACTACTTGAGAACCTTCATAAGGCTTTGTGCACAAATTACATAACGCAAAAATCGGGATTTTGGACCCCCCCCCCATGTAACAACAAGTAACGCGTGAGCAGACTCCTCGCTTAAATAACGTAACGCTCACGCTCCCTCCTATTTCTCAATCAACAATCAACAAAAATTCAACAAAATTTCTTATTATTTCAATGCTTCTAATATAAAAAAACATTTTTTTTTCAATTCAACCGGTTTAGTCGAATCAATGCAAAGGTGCATTGTTTCCAAAAAGCTTATTTTTTTATTTAACCAATTTTCGCCGTTTCCCACAAAACATTTTTTTTCGACGATATCGTATCAAAATATAAGTCTTGTGGATGCATTAATGAAATTTAGCGGTTTTTTTGACGCTTAGGAACACCGTGACAGCATGTTGCGTATACGCAACACTGGCGCATTACTCGACAAATAGAATGCAACATACATTTTATGCTCAAATGGTACACACTCAGCCACACCTTAATGGATGGTTAACTAGCTTCAAATACTAATTGGCCTTTTGTGAAAATTGCGTATACGCAACAGCGGACTTGAAATAGGTTAGCAATAAATGCTTTTTGTTTTCAATAGAATTCAAAGGAGTCGCTTTAAGAAACAAAACAAAATTGTTGTTGGTTCAAAAATTAAATCAGTGTTGTTTGAATAAATAAATATAATGGGTAAGCCGTGAGTCAACAAAAAAATGTGCTGAATCTCCATTTATCGAAGCTTTAGAATTTGGTCGGAAATCAAAAGATAGACTTAATGTGTTTCTATTATGGCCATTTTCATAAAAAACACATGCGATTGACCATGAAAGGAACCAAAATTTAAAACTAAGGCGATAATTGGTGCAGTGTACTAAATATGGCGAACGTCATTAATAATACAAAAACAAAGTTTTGGTACAGTTTCGAAATGTTTTCTTCAAAGTATTGATTTAAATTTTTCATTTGTCGTATTGAAAGTGGGGTTTTCGCAGAATTTTTAAACATAGTTCTCAACTAGTATAAATTAAGCCTTTTCTACTTGATGTAGAAGGAGATGTTCGGTCATCACCATGAGTCACCAAGAGTGGACAGTAATGTTTTCTAGAATGAAAGGTATGAAGAGAAAGTGTTGAAAGTCCCGTCAGTGTATGGTAGGTTGGAAATAGAATAGAAGTATTGAAAAATTGAGCGAAAGGGCATGGGTAGTACTCGAACCAAGGACGTTACTATTGCCCAACATTTCACTGCGGGGTAGGTCAATGTACGGATGAATCCGCCACCTCAGCAGGATTTTCTACTTGGAAATTTGATTGATGCAAATTGGTTATTTAGTTTTAATTTTATTTATTCAAATTGGTTATTTTGTTACGTAACGATTTTAAACCACCCCCATCCTCCATATGTCACAATAGGAAAAGGTTGCTCACGGTAGGCACAACAAAGGCTAATAATTAACGCGCCTCGGAAATTATGCGAGATTACAAAAAAAAAATTGAAACAAATATATTCGATACATTAATTATGTATTTCCTGAAAATTGATAGAATTCAACCAGGTTATCTAAAAAAAATGCCGAAATTGCTCTCCGATTTACAGTTCCTTTATATTACTTTTAATATTCGATGTGTTTATTTATCCACAGTTCAATGATTTTCGATATTTCAATATGGCGATTGAAAGAAATCACAGTTTTTCCTAAGAGCCAATTAATCTTTGCAATGACTACTATAAAACTATTTGGCCATTTGGTGGCTTCCCTCCATGCCAATGAGCATTTACTGAAGGCAAAATGGTTTCAAACTGCTTTTTCTACTGACCATAATAAAATAATATGAATGAGTCCTAAAACGGCATTTTAAATCAGCATTTTACGAGTTCATAAAGTCAAAATAAAACCTTTAATAGGAGAAAAAGGAATTTTGGAAGACAAAGTTTCAAAACCGTTGTAAAGAAGCTGTCTAGGTTCTCATAAACCTGACTAAAAAATAAAACCTATTGGCACCTCTTGGTACCATAATAAAACCAAATTGATTATCAGTGGCGTTCATAAAACTTTAATAAAACTTAATAAAGCTGACTGTTTTTTTGCAATTTTACTTGGGTTGACTGTCTTGTTCTTCAAAATATATTAACGAACTACTGCTGTGGTGTAACGATGACGTCATGAGGGTCAACATAGCCAAATGTATTGTAATCTCGTTCTCCCGTTATACAGAGACCATCACGCATCAATACACAGTTAGTGCGGTGCCACTTGAGCGAGTCACGTCTATTTGCGGTCTAGGTGTTACAATTGAGTCCAAGTTAAAATTTAACGAACACGTCGCGCTTGTCACGGCTAAAGCCTCCACGGTTCTTGGATTCATTCAACGTCACACCTGGAACTTCACAGATATCTACGCACAAAAGACATTATTCTGTACCTTAGTCAGTAGCATATTCAAATACGCGGTCGCTGTCCTTATCACACATCACTGATCATCAGAGTCGAACGAACTCAAAAGCTCTTCATCCGATTCGCGCTGGGGAATCTTCCATGGAATGACCCGTTAAATCTGCCCGACTATAACGTCCGATGTATGCTAATTGGATTGCAAACCTTGCGGACTAGGCGCACAATCATTCGGCAACGGGTTGTCTACGACCTGTTACGCGACAATACCCAAGTAACATGGCCAAGACCATCCAGCTTAATTAACTTTATCCAAGTTTTATGAAAGCCAATAGAAATCATTATGGCATCAAGAAGTGCCAATAAATTTCAAATTTTAGTCAAGTTTATGAGAACCTACACAGCTTCTTAACAACGATCTTAAAATCTTGTCTTCTAAAATTGCTTTGACACCTATCAAAGGTTTTAGTTTAACTTAATGAACTCGTAAAATGCAGTTTTAAAATGCTATTTTAGGACTGACTCAATTACCTTGTTATGGTCAGTTGAAAAAGCATTTTAAAACCATTTTGCCTTCATAAAAGTCATTAAACGGAAAATTGGCATTTAAAAAATGTCACCAACTGACCAAATAGTTTTATAGTAGCCATTGCGAAGATAAATTGGCTTTTTGAAAAAAGCTTTGATTTCTTTCAATCGCCATATTGAAATATAGAAAATCATTGAAATGTGGAAATACACCAAATTTTAAATGTAATGCAAATTAACTGTGGATCAGAGACATGTTCGGCATTCGTTTAGATAACCCTATTGAATTTGAAAAAAAATCAGGAAATTCATGGCTAGTTTAACGAATTTATTTGTTTCAATTTTGTTTCTGTTGATTTGAACTCGCTGAATCTCCGAGGCGCATTTATTTGCGGCTTTCATCGTTCCAATAGTCACCATAAAATTGAATGCGCATATGATTTGAGCAACGACACGTTATAAAAAACTCGATTTGTTTTGGAAATTCTGCTATCAAACAAAATTTTCGGCAACACATGAACTGTTTTCTTAGATACTATTTTCTGTTAAATGAATCAGACGAGCAGAGAATCGAACAAACCAGACAAACAAAAACCAACCACGATATCACCGTGAAGTTTGACAACTGTTGCCATTTGGCCCCATGCTGGTTTGATGGCAGGCGATAGGTTTTATGAAGGTTCTCAAGTTGTCATAACATCTTTCACTAGGAATCCTAGAGGGATTGAGCTGTTTAGTGGAATACCTGTAACTAGAAATTAGAAGAAAAATTAGTATTTTCTATTTAATGCATAGAATTAAATGGAAAATACTAATTTTTCATCTATTATCTTTCACTAGATTATTTTCAAAATCTTAATGGGTAAAGGTTTTATTAATTCGTTTTCACAACCGTCTATAGAGGGGGCCACTTTGTAAAGCCCGATTCAAAGTAAATTTGGACGCATTCAAGTGATCATAACTCAAGAATTAAACATTACACAGCATTGATCGAAACGTCAAACAAAAAGGGTAATCAGCCTTCAAACGATATATGACCAGTTATTATATTTCACCATTTCGAACGAACTGTCGCACTTTGCTTGTGATCGATGCCATGATGATCTGCACAGTCGCTGGTGACACTAGTGCCACTAATGACCAAAAATTCCAAATTTTTTTTAGCTTTAAAAGTCAGTAAATTTTCCGTAGAATACGTTCCCTATACCGTTTTTCGAAATTCTAACTCCAGGTGTTTCTTTTCATCGTTTTTCAAAGACGCCTTTTTCGCGCGCAGACCGATAATTAAAACTTTCAACGCGTTTTTCTCAAAACAGCATTTTCGGAGTTTATGCCGGTGATAACTCGAAAACTAATTATTCAATTAAGCTGAAACAAAGGATTAAGGATTTCTTTATTATAGTATTACCTTCTATATGAATTAAAAGTTAAACTAATATTTTATTATTAAATACAGAAAAATGTGATAAAATGGCGGAAAAAATTTGGACTTTTTCAAAAAAGTTGCGTCAAAAGTGCAATATTTTTTTTACTTTTTTTTTCAATTCAAAACTGCGACCAGGACAGCCAGCACAAGCAAAAAACAACGACTTCTTCAATGCACTCTAACGGCCGCCATTTTGTTGAAAAAAATTTGAAAAGAATATTTTTGTATACTACATGGATACACTTATAATTGTAAAAAAGTTTCGATTGATTTGAGTAAAAACTTCCCCTTGAAAATTTATTTTCAAAAATGAGTTTTTCTCTCGTTCTAACTGTATATTCCCCCTTAATTTATTCCACTTCAAACGCATTTGTTGTGCATTTGTCACTTCTTTACCGCATAGTCCGAAGTTTTCGCTTGAAAATCACCTAATAGTTTTCGATCGGTCTGAACTCAATGCAGTTGGAGGATTAACCTCCTTAGAGTAGTGGTAGCTTGCTAGATCCAGCCAAAACATAACGTTGGTCTTGTGTTGCCTATTGAAGGGTGAAATCCGCTTTTCAGACACTCTTTAATATAAACCTTCGACGTCATTGTGTGAGATGTGATAAAAAGCTTGTTTTTAAGGCCATAACTGCAAATTCCTTGCCAAATCATTAGTTTCTGAGTAAATTTATCAGCAAATCCAAATTTATTCCTAGAAGGGACATCCCCACAACCAGCTTCCAGGTAAAATTTTCGTCCGGAAGTATGTTTATAATCCATTTTGACATATGTTTCGTCATCCATTAAAATACAGCCATCAAATTTTGTCAAAACTCGTTCCTATGGTAATCATGCTCGCTTTTTGGCCACTAAATTTTGTTTTAGGGAGCGATTCGGATGTTTACTGGCACAAAAGAGTTATATCCTGCTCTTGAAAGGATGTTACGCACGGTGGCAAAGTTGGAATCGTATTTCTTTGCTAAATCACGTATGGAGACACCTGGATTGGATTCACCTACCTCAACACCTTTCTCCTCAGCTCTTTGTCCCTGGTGCCACTTTTATGAAAGATGCGCTGTGCTGTATCCACACTCAGAGTATCCTTGTAACGTTTGATTACAAGACACACCGTTGACTTTGGGAATTTTGACATTTTGCTATTTTTGAGGCAGACAACTCTAGATGTTTGTCCACAATTTTTTATTTTCAAGTTCCAAGATCTAACTCGAAGTAACTTCGAGATGCGTTAATCAATCGAGAAATACTTCTCACCAACTTCTTTGTCAATGAAACATCAACAAATGCCTGTCAAACGTTTTTTGTTTCAACCACCAGGTGTATTAAACCATGCGTCCAGATTTACTTTGGATTGAGCTTTACAAACTTCAGCTTTAAAAATACAGATGCTGGACTATACAGTTTTGAATGTAATTTTATCAACAAAGCTGGGAATAGTGCTATACGGCTGTAATAAAACTAAAATTGTTACTTGGGTACAGGCTGTCCGGGGCTCTTACGCAATGTTCCCCTTCACGTCCCGCCCCGGCAATTGTGAAGCGCACAACCTAGTCACTGTACCGGACTAGTTATGGTTTTAAAAATCCACTCGTCACCTGCCTGCGAGCCTTCAACGATATCAATGAATATTTTGACTTTAACATTAGCAAACACGTTTTTAAAAATAGGATTAGGAATAGCACGTAGTCTGTACGATTTTTAGGCGAAGCCGAAGAACAAGAATAAAGAACAAGCACAAATCACTTCCATAAACTGCGAAAAATGCTTTTGGGTTAACTAAGATTATTTTGCAATCTAGGACAAACTTGTTGAGCATAAATTCCAATTTTCCAATTCGAGTAATGAAACTCGCAAACCCGCAATGTAGATGAGTAATTGTTGACCGATTTGGTTCAACTTAGAAACCAGATATTAACTCTCGTAAGGGAGGGACGTCTGTAATTATATATTTTGACCATCCCTAATTCTAAAACAATTCCTTGGAAGTCATCAAGTCTTTGATTAATAAGTTGGGATCTCGCCAACTTAATTTTTTTTTTTTGGAAATATATATATATATATATATATATATATATATATATATATATATATATATATATATATATATATATATATATATATATATCTTTCGCAAAATCCATCTTCTCAATCTTCTGTGTCTTCCCACTCAATGTAATCCAATTTTGACGAAAAATAGAACAACGGCAGACCCAGTCCACAAGTGAAAATGTACCTTTGTTTTTCCTATAAATCATACATTACAAATCAGTAAACCAATCATAAGCTTCCGATATTCAGAATAGTTCACAATGATCAAATCTAAAAGAATAATGCACATCATGGCTGCCAGGGGGGAGGAAAATAATTACAAGACACAGTGCACACATTTCAGGGAGCGCGGGAAAAACATGCAATTTCCCATCCGATCACCTCTGTCGGGATCACTTGTGGCCTGGGTCTCCCAACAGCAACAGCTGCTGCCCACGAGTATCTTTGAGGGTCTTTGTCGCCTGCCGTGTTCGAGATTGCAACCATCAGGAGTGATGGGAAAGCGAACCAGCACTAGCAATGCAAATGAAATAAATAAAATATTTAAATGAAATGTATGAATATGTAGTTGCAACTGATGAGACAAGGAGTTAAACGTGGAAAAGAAGAGGGGTGAGATGGTTGTTTGGATGGCAGCATAATGTGTAGATTGTACATGTGCTAAATTGTTCCACCAGTGAGCGGGGGAGAGAGTGAGCAGGAAATCAGGCAGAAGAGTGGTAGATCTTCTGGGTTGATTTGCTCGCAGAGCGGCATTCCTTTTCCCCATCGAAGACGTCAAGGCTTCCTGGCTGTTCAAGTGGTTTTTCAACGCGCTCGGCGCAGTCACACAGAACGTATCTTTGGTGTGGCAATAAGGCGACATCACTTCGGCCTGAAAATCCTCCCCTCACCTCTCTCCGCCAGCCGGTGAATACTGGCCGGAGATAAACTTACAGTGGCATGTAAAATGCAAATGATTATGTTAAAACGCGCCACAAAGTCACATTACAATCAGAGATAAAATTCTATTTTGGACGACTTAATTAGTCCGGTGGGTTGTTTCAGCTACTTACACATGTACGTACGAGTTCTCCTACCCTGGACCAAGCAGCTTAGTTCCTTTATCACCGGCCACATGTGAAGCGGCATCGATTGAACCGTGTGAAACAAGCCGCCGCCTGCATTGGGGACGAAAGAAAGATCTACTGATTTGGCTCAATCACGAGCAAATGGCGCATTCCGGTGGCTCAGGGATATTGTCACAAACGATTACCGGACGGCTGGGAATTCCGATGGTCAAATGTGGTTTGGGTTGGATTTTCGGACTGTATGGACTTGAGCGGTCTGGCCTTTTTTTCCGTGATGGTTGATCTTAATGAACTCGATCACTTGACACGGGTGGTATGCTTCAATGGGACGAAGGCAATGGCGAGGTTCATTTATGGTAATTGCTATCCTTTCTTCCATACCATATCCATGGTTTGTGTTTATGAAGACAGGATACAACAAAATCAGGAAAGTGTTATGATCACTATCTGCAGGAAATTTGCGTTTGCTAAATATTCGTTATGTTTATTTTTCTTAACATGACGGCTTTGAATGGACTACATTTTTTTTGATAGTATAAGAGTTGAAACTCGCATTACTGTGAGATGTAATTTAAAAAAACATACAATATGCTAACTATTCTACTGCCTAAACTCGATTGATTTTATTTTTGAATTATCCACAATTTATATGGAATAATATAAAATTATTAAATTGCAAACGGGTCGTACACGATAGATAACGTCGTCAATTCTGCTGTGCTACTTACATAGCAATTCTGCTGTACATCTGGTGATATTGTGGCTGAAGTGTGATGAACGGGAATGAATGATGCTTATGATGATGATGCTAACATTATGTGGTATGCTGCTAGCTCACTGCGATCTTTTGTATTATGAAAAAATGAACGTTGAACTCAAATAGGTGAATATTTTTTCCAAATTGATTGGATAATTTTCCAACTTTTGAAACTATAGAAAAAATAATCGTTCAACAAATAGATAGTATTGAAAACTTCACTAATGGAAGGCAGCCTTCAAATTTTAATGGCAGCATGGAAAAAGCACATTCTTTCTCCAAAACAGCCGAGAGAATTTACTACCTTGATGAAGTTAGGCAGAAGCAGATAATTTCTCATCTCCATGCGAAGCGCTAGGAGCGGACAGTAATTTTATTGCTAGAACAAATAGACATGAGAGAAAGTGTATTGATAGTTCCGTATAGAGTAACGGCTCTCCGAGATCTATAAGTTATAGTATGACGAGAAGAGCAAATGTGTGAAATAGGCGGTGCATGCTAAAAAATAAACCCAACAGCGGGAGATAATTTCTCACCCGTGTTAAGCAGTATTGGGAGACGGACAAATCGCTAGAACTAGAAACAAGCAATAGGTAGTATAAGAGCACGATCGGTTGCATAGCCTTTTGTTAGTCAAGGGGATTTCCCCCTTGCCCACCCTGCATGGACTAGTATGACAAGGGGTTATGTGCCTGATCGGATACTACCGTTCAAATGCCCTCCGCTCGTTTTCAATCTTGTATCTTTCAATTTCAAAGCCTGCCGTTACTCTATACGGAACTATCAATACACTTTCTCTTCATGTCTATTTGTTCTAGCAATAAAATTACTGTCCGCTCCTAGCGCTTCGCATGGAGATGAGAAATTATCTGCTTCTGCCTGACTTCATCAAAGATCGTTACTTCCGCGCTGGGGAGAATACAAAAAATAACAATCAAAAGTGTATTTACTACCTTGCTGATTGCTGAGAATGCGTCGATCAAAAATGAACACACAAAACACAATGTTATAAACCGTTTACAAATGTTTCGGCATGAACAACTCCATCACAACTGGTACAGATGTGCTTTGCTTCCAAACTCAGATGCACAGTCATCCTGAAGTTTCCTCTTTTTTTGAGTGCATTTTATCACATTAAGTATAATAGATTCAAGAAGATTTAACGCAATCCAGTTGTAACAGGGTTAATATACAGAAGGAGTCTTTGATAGATCCGTATTCATCGCTGTTCGAGAAATCTTTCTCGTAGTATTTCTTCTGAATTGTGCGATTAATTTGTTCTTAGGATTCTGCTGCCTGCCCTGAAAATTCTCAAATCGGCAAGAATTTGCTTCTTATAATGTCTGATTATTAGGATTTTTTTACCCTCTATTTGTTCCAAATTTTACATTGTTTTACATTCATTCATAGCGACTCCTGCTGAGTAATTAACGTTTCAACCTTATATATGCGTAGCTCTTCTTGTTTCGAATGCATCTTGAAAACTACTTGACAGATGCACACATAAACATAACACTCTAAACGAGCATTACCCAACATTTCATTAATTTTTACCAACGCGATAAAAAGTTACACCCAAAACCAAAGTGTCGCATTTTTTCCGAGTCCAATCTTCAAATTCAACCAAACACATGTTTTGTCGAATCGCGTATGCGTCAGTCTCAGAAGCCATAAGTTTACACGAAATATTTCTTTACATTCCCAGACTTTTAACAAACATGAATTACGTCTCGTGTAAAATTCACAATTTCTTAGTGTGTACGGAATGAAGAAAATGTTGAAATTGCTGTTGATGTCTACTATAATGTTTTTTTTTCTGAATTATTCATAAAGAGGTTCCAATCAAAATAATACGACATCATGAAAATTCAAAATATTGTGTCTGGTATAACAGACAAATAAAAAATTCTAACAATCGCAAGCAAAAGATGTACAAATATTACAAAAAAAATAACAGCAATGAAGATTTAGAGAAATATTTAGACGTTTGTAATCAACTAAATTTAGCCATCGCATTCGAAGAGTATAACACTAAAGCTGGAAGGAAATAAAGTTGTAGCCTAAACGCTTTTTCAATAACGTTAAATCAAAATTTAAATCTGAAAATTTTCCATCATCCATGCATATAGATGAACGCATTGAATTGGCAGCAATTCGGAAGAAATATGCAAACTTTTTGCAACATTTTTCCAGGAAATTTACACCACCTGCTTCTAAAATGGCCGGGACCGGCACTTCTTTGTATTTATCAGACCGGTACAGGCTCAAACACAAACTGAATAGATGATCGCGCCATCCGAAAAAAAAATTGATTTTGATTATATTTATTGTAATCACACGATAAAATCAATAGTGCGTAAAATTTGAAGTATTGTTCATAACTATGAGATGACAATAGCAGTTATTGTTTCCACAATAGAATCTAACGTAAATTGAGACATTGACAACAGAATAACGGTCTTGTTATGTATCTTAATTATAAAAAAAAATCATTTTTTTTCCGAGCAAAATAAGTCAATTACTATTATTTGTGTAGTTTCTCAATTGCTGAAAATTCTTGCAAATGGGTTTAATAGTAAATCTTTTGTAACAACAATATACATTTTTCATTTATCTGAGACATGAACAATAAGATTCAACGGCGGCAGTAGATTTTATAGTTATTTTATATTATTGTATTTTAATTGTATGGTTATTTTTATCCGGGCACCTTCGCATGCTGTTTGATCTCACACAGCACACGGCGTCTTGCTGTTAGTTGTGTGAATAGCAACGCGTCCCCCCAGCAGCGTGCGTTGTTTTCACCTATCGAGAGTGGCTACCAAGCAAGCAGCCAATTTCTATTATTGTAGTTAAGGTAAGGTGCGCACGACTCCACAATGTTCATCCAAATTTCGTCTCCCCTATAAAAGGGACACGTCATTCTATGTCATTTTAGTGGTGTTAACGTCTTATTGAAAGTACCCACCGAGCTGGCACGATGCCTCTCGGTGGTATTAAATTAACTCCCAGTAGTCAGTTCGTTTCACTGGTCTCATCGTCGTGTCTCAGCCGGCGTCGGTGGTGTAGTGGTAAGCGTGACTGCCACTTAGCACCCCAGTGTGGGTCTGGGTTCAATCCCAGTCGACGTCGGTGGTTTTTCTGAGGCGAAAGAATCTGGTCACGTCTTCCTTCGGAAGGGAAGTACAGCCGTTGGTGCCGGCTCATAATCATGAGTCGTTAGGTAGGGTCCAGGTGGTGGAGTCGTCTTCCTGGCGTCGGTGATTGTCACCATGTGAGGAAATAGGCCGACGGAAAATAAATAAATAAAAAAAACATCGTCGTGTCTCAACCAAACAATCACAACACAACGTATGACCTGGTCAAACACTGGACGAAAAGACATGCGACGCGACAAATTTAGTGCTCCGGAAAATTGTATCAAGGTAAGGCAAACTATGTGTTCGCGTCGTTTTGATTCCAGACCACGAAGAAGAAATATGAAACATCGTCGTTGAGTATGAATGCATGACTATCTTCATGCTTTGGGTGCAACACGACAAAAATGGAAAGACGTCGCGTAGCTCGAATCGAGTGAAGGTAACTTCTTTTTCTTTTTGTGTTTTGTATGACGTGAATAACTTTTGTCAGCTCTGCATGCAAAAAGGTAATTGCAAAAGCAATAAGCTTGAAACGCTAAGAAAGAAGAAGAATTTACAAAATATATCTGACATTGTTTGTAACTGAAAAATAAAATTAGCTATTCATCAATATCTTAATATTCCTGGAAAAGATGAAAAACAAAGAATACCAATCCAATCAACAGAACTAAATTTCCATAAAAGATATTTGATTGTTTATGTGCATCAACAGCCTATTCTATAAGACATGTTCTGAATAGTTTTCCTTATGCCGTTCTAGTTACATTTAAAAGGTAGCAATTTGAATGATTAAAAGACCGGTTTGGTGCTTTCTGAAATAAGTAGAATATCTAATCAAAAAGGGCTAAAACTTACAGAAATGCATAAATGCAAAGCTGAAAACAACATTAAAAATACTGTGATGCGATGTCATAATATAAAATGATAAAAACAAATCCATTTGCAATGTCTGCAGCTCAATGCTCCTACCGCAACTGCATACGAACCTGCGCATCCATCATGAAACTGAAAGTTTAGACAATGTATCATAGCCACGAGTGAAAAAAAATAAACGTATCACACAGTACTTGGGAGTTCCATGGATGATCCGAAACTACATACCATTCAACAGTATATCTAATACTTCGAAGTGCTGCTCCACCTCCCTACTAATTAATATGATATAACCACAATGGAACTGACTCTTAGCTTCAAATCGTAACAAAGAATTCCTACTGAGCCCATGCGGCGTCAAGCCGGCCAATTCACCGCAAGGGCAACTTAAGAGGCATAAGTAACTAGAAACGAGAAGAAAAATTAGTATTTTCCATTTAATTCCAACTGCCTTTGCTTATCTTGACTGAATTAAATGGAAAATACTATTTTTTTTCTCATTTCTAGCTACAGATATTCCACTAAACAGCTCAAACCAAAAATGTATTTACACTTTGAAGAATTTAAATGAACACCTGATAGGAAAGGCGAAAAAAATGTTGTATTGTTAACGAAGCTCCTATTCAGGAGATACAGATGCTTTATCAACTTTGCTTGAATAATTCAACAAAGTATCCATTTCACTTTCATAGCTGTTTAAAGTGTCTATAATAAAATGTAATAATAATTATTATGATAACTTTCATAGCTGTGCTACTTTTCGTCGCTAAGAGCGCTTGCTGCATTCTATAAAATTCTTCTCAGGGCGACCACGTTTTGTTTTTGTTATTTGGTGTATGAAAATGAACATTCTCTGTTGCATTAAGCCAGTCACGGTACTAACTTATCAATATCAGCATATTTCTTGGAGTTGTATTCCACATTTCAGAAAGTTTCTAAAACACGTAAAACACTTCTGCTTTCAACTCAGCAAGCCACAACTCTACCTTGTTGGAAATCGTTTGAAGTCTTGCAGCTAGTACTTTTCTATTTTTTCAGAATCTGTGTCACCTTCATAAATCCAAATTTCAAAAAGATGCATTTTCAATATTCTTAAACGAAGGCATATTATTAAATATTAACTGCTACTGTTAGAGATATATTATAAAATAATTGTGCATTTCATTTATTGATAATCTATTATAAAATAATAAATATTTTATAGTTCTACCGAGTTTGTAGTACTGTCAAACTGTCATCCATGGATTACTTTGATTGAGGGATGGACAAATTTATATCTTCAGTGATCAATGGGGTGTACTGAATTCTGTTTATACACGATTTTTTGCTCCTATTGTTGATCGTGTAAAGATTGTTCTCGAAAAAAATGCAACAGGCAAAAATGATCACCAAAAATTCATTTTTAAGTCGGATATTTTTGAAACTCTCAGGAAATAAATAACACATATGAAATAGAAATGAGAAGAAAAATTAGTATTTTCCATTAAATTCCAACAACCTTTGCTTATCTTGACAGATACGCGTATTTTGTCTACAATGTGCAGACTTTTTCAGTGTCGTGTAATAATAACATGACTGGGTACACGATTGCAGACGTGAATTTCCAAAATAACCGACTTAAAATGAATTTTTGGTTCCGAACAAGGGAAGAAAATTCAACAAACAAAAGAGACGAGTCTATAGCAAAGGGCGCAATTCCAATTATAGCAAAGAACGCAATTCCAGAAGAGTGAGTCTTATAGTGCACCAGCGAAATATGGTGAGACCAACCAATTTTTACATATATATACAATATATACGCGGCAGGTTTGATTATTTTTGCACCTGGAAGTATATTAATTTCACTGTTATCGACATGAAATCGGTTACTCGGTTCTAACTCCTGGATTGAAACTGCTTTCAATGGTCACTTAAAAAACTTTTGCAAACAGATTTCTTCCATAATACCACTGCCGGCCGATGGGTGTTAGATTGGACACACACATGGCGTTTCAGTAAAATTTTGGAATTTTGGTTCAAGACATCTGTAAATTATTGTAAACTAAATGTACCTGTTTGGTGATTGTTAGTTGCTGACAGTCATAATAATATTTCCTTATCAGCTTTCGTGGGGCAGTAGCAAGCGGGATATAAGTGTTTCCGCGCTTCTGCGAACATCATTTTCGTGACTCGGCAATTGCTACAAAAATGTCGCGAATTTAACGTACCAGTACATCATATTTTTAGGAATTTCAAATCAACTTACGACCTAATCGATTGAGACCAGCTATGGCAAAATATACACGAATGTATGACAGATTTCTAGAAAACCGTAACGTAGGGAGGCGGTTAAACCACCAATTGCATCAGTTGCAGAAAGAACCTCCCAGCTAAAATCGGTCGAGCTACCACGGTGGGCTGGGCATGTCGTAAATAATGTCGGATGGCAGCCCAGTTGACATTATTTTCAATAACGATCCGACGGGCACAAGAAGAGGCGCACAACAAGTAAGGTAAGTCGAACAAGTTGAAAGTTTGAATACGATTGGTTGAACGGGCGAATTTTATCGAATATTTGTGAGTGTCGCAATTTGATTTCGTACACCCTTTACTTCTTGGGGCGTTAAAACACTAAAATTGTTTACGCATATAATTTATTGGCATTTGCTAATCAAATCAATCATACTTCTTAAACATGTACATAAAAAAATGCCAAAACCAGTAACTTCTGATTCTACACATCTACTGCTCTAAACGTATTGTTTAAATTTTATGGTATACTCATTGCAAGCGTCATCAATAAATTTGTTTAGGAATCATCCACCCAGGTTTGCAATTGCTGTTAGTTAGCTCGAAGATTTACTCATGTGCAACAAAACGCTGCCTGAAAACTATGATCAGTGTACGGGAAATTTGTTTTCCATAAACCGTAGAGCCCCATAAACTTGCATAAGACGGAACATCTCAAGCCAAACTCATTATCACCTTCCCCAAAACAATCATCCCACAATGGTTAGAAAGTGTAAAAACTAAGTTAAACACGCGAAACACTTTACCACAAACAACGACAAAGTGTAGTGAGCCCCACGATGATCATCGGCACTGTCGGCATCGTCATCGTCATCATCGTCGTTCGGCTCGGTCGTGTAATTATTTGACCCAGAAGGTTAATGATTAAAATAAATATTGGAAAATGCTTAGACCTGGAAACACGAAAGTTCCGTGTGTCTGTGCTGCAGCGGCGGTCTCAAAAATTGATTAACAAGGAAGTGTTCGACAAAGGCAACAAACTCTTCAAAACGGATTTTACAACCTACAAACGACGACCGACGAAGACGTGCGCGGCACAGCGCAGTGATGACGATGATGATGGGGCGCCCTTTTTTCTACTTTTTCCTTCGACAAACCAATCCATAAAAAAAGAGGCGATGAAAAGTCGAGTCGAAACTACGTGAAAATCGTGTGAACATATTTATTTTGCTCACTTTCCATTTCACTTGCGGTCTGGATCGAAAGCAGGAACCTACAATGCTTGGTGTGGGATCAGGAGCAGGAAACAAAGCACACGATCCTCCTCACAAGAACCTGCACGAATTTCGTTTGCTTATTGTTTATAATGTTTATTAAAGATTGATATTCTCAGAGCTCGCTGTGCAGTTGGCTGGAGTTTGGTTGTTTTCCACCTTCTCCTGGTTTGCTCCGGCAATGGTAATGGTTATGGTCATAATAGCAGTAATAATAATACTAATTTTCAGGGCGCGAGAAGAAATTCATAAAATTATCAAGCCACGCGATTGATAAACCATCGGTTTCGGTCCTCACGGCTTTTTATGTCTTCCTCCGAAGTGAATTCCGAAGTCGCCGTTGCCGTCGTCATCACCAAGTTGACCGGTTATTGTTGGTGTTGTTGGTTTCGGTCTGCGAATGCGAATTTTACGAAAATCGTCGACGGCTACAATGAGGGCCAAGGGTCATGGGGAATGCTCGTGGCCAGGTGCTAACCAACGGATTAACACCCTGCCGCATGGTTCGAACTAATTTCGGTACAGCGCTTGGTGGAACGAGCGGTTGTTTAATGTGAGCTGGGCACGACGAGAAATGGGTTGGTGAAATGGGAGAGTTGTTTTTTAAGACATCAAATTTTTCTAATACCATTCTCAGCTCAACTTTTGTTGCAGGGTTCATTATTGCAAAGGATCTTCTCCCGTCATGCTGATACTGTTTCATAAATATTTTATTGAAACGTCATTTATTTTTTACACAAAAATGAACTTATTTTCGAGACTTTTTTTAGTCGGACATCCCTTTTAACAGTCTTTAAAAGTATAAGCACACCTTATGTTAACGGTCACTTTGAATATAATGAAATATTTCAACATGTTTTGGCTGCGTCCTTTTGTTTGCACATTTCTAAATGACATAGCATCGAATGACACAGCAAGTCGAGCACTCGACACTGAAGAAGTCTGTAAGTAGCAGACGAAATAGGCCTATCTGTCAAAAGATAAGCTCATAGTGGAATTAAATGGAATTTGCTCGAGATTACTAGCGAAAATTTAATAAAGTGTTTCAAGGTTTAATTTTTTATTTTTTTAGAAAATGATCAAATGAAGTGTTAAATTTTAAGTTCTCCTAGTTTGCCAATCATCAAAAAAGTGCTCAGTTTTGTGTTACCTATCAAAATACGCGGTCTTACTCCGGAACAACGAAAAAGTATCCTGCACAAATGGTGCACTGTGAGCGGACTCTCCTTGAGAAAATTGGCCAAGGAAGAGGGTGTAAGCGTCGAATCGCTGATCGCACCGAAAATATAGAGAACAGTGTACGTTTGAAGATGCGCCGAAGAGTGGTTGGAAATTCGGTCCTGTTAGTCCGGATATCGATAAAAGGATCAGGGATGCCTAAAAGCGAAAACCAGCGTCTTCCGTTCGGGATGTTGCGAAAAAACTAGGGACCTCGTCGAGTAACGTCATGCGTGCCAAAGAAAGAATTGGGCTAAAAGCAGCCTTGGTCAAAACACCAGACCGTTCTGCACGAGAGCCAAACTTGACTGCAAACACACCACCGTGTGGCTGTAATTCACCACTTTAGTTTCGTGCCACGAAACTCGTACGAGTGTCCGAGCTCGTGCTTTGTTTTTGACACCGGGTTTGATTTTCGGGAAAATGCCCGAGCCGAGTGGTCACGATACAAGTAAGCTCTCAACATGCACTCAGTATGACAAAGAGTTGTCGGAAATCCGGTCCTGTTAGTCCGGATATCGATAAAAAAATCAGGGATGCCTACAAGTGAAAACAAGCGACTTCCGTTCGGGATGTTGCGAAAAAACTAATTGTGCGGGCCAAAGAAAGACTTGGGCTAAAAGCATACCGAAAGCAGAAAAACCCAAAGGAACCCAAAACAGGCCGCGTCCGTGAATCCATGGGTCCACAAACTCTACGATTCGATATTGTGAAGAAATGCTGGGTGTATAATAATGGACGATGAAACGTATGTGAAACTAGATTATAAAACGCTTCCCGGACCACAACTCTATACTGTTAGCGAAGACAAAGACATTCCCAAAGCGGAGAAGGCAATTTTTAACGAAAAATTCCGTAAGAAGGTTATGGTTTTGCAGGAAATATGCGAGTGTGGTAAAACATCTAGTCCGTACATCACAACGGACACACTCAGAAATACGTTAAGGAATGTTTCCAGAAGCGATTATTGCCGATGATCAGGCAGCACGAAGGTCAAGTAGTGTTTTGGCCTGATTTGGGGTCATATCATTACGCAAAGAACACTTTAGAATGGTATAAAAGTCAAAATGTATGTTTCGTGCCGTAAGATATGTATCCGCCGAGCTGCCAGGAGACTTTTTGGGCTTTAACCAAAGCAAAGCTTCGAAAATTCATCAATCCAGCGGACGACATCCAAAAACTTAAAAAAGATTGGCCAAAAGTGGTCGAAATGGTAGGAAGTACCACTGTGCAGAAGCGAATGGTTCATGTTTGAGGAAAAGTTAGGAGTCTTGGCTATGATTAAATATTTTGATTAAATGAGAGTAAAATATCATATAAAACACGAATACAAATATGATTTGCTAAATAAAATTATTAAAACTAAAAATAAACATGACTTTTTTGTTATTTTGAAATTGTGCTTATACTTTCTGGAACAGTCTATAATCATATTTTCATATATTAGATGTTTACATCAAAGTTATTCCACATAAAAATGTGCAGTTTCTTTCCAAACAGCATCATTGGGACCTGTTTGAAATCAGTTTAGTTAGTTGAGATTTTCAAATATGCTTGTTTGGCTACTCTTTGCAAAAGCCTTCAATAAAGACTGTATTCAATGAAATTCGGACACACTAAATAGGTTACCAAAAATTTTCCTTGAGCCCGATTCTTTTCAAACTTTCTGTAAATAAAGCACTACTAAATGGTTAAGTTTTGACATCATTGGTTTATTAAACCTCTTCTCCCAACCCAAATTTCCGCACCTTTGCCTTGACCCCTTTCATCAAATTTTGGGCAATGATAGGACCGACTTGCTTACTTACTTTTAACCACACTTTCTTTAGTTCAAGTTCATTTTCTATCAGTTTTGGAGTTTTAACGAGCTTTGCCTTCATGATTGCCCAAACATTTTCAATTGTGTGAAGTTTGGAGTGTTTGGAGGGTTGACGTCTTTTGGTAGAAAAACTACATTATTATCTTTGTACCAGTCTAAGACGGGCCGGGCATAGTGGCAACATGCCAAATCCGGCCATAACAGTGTCGGGCCATCGTGAGATCTCAAGAAGGGCAGAAGTCGTTTTTGGAGGCATTCGTCCTTGTATATTTGTCCGTTGACGGTCCCAGAGTGATGAAGGGCTGACTCATTTTGCCACATCCGCAGATCGCTTGCCAGACAAGGAATTTTTTGGCGAATTTCGACAGTTTCTTCTTCCGCACACTCTCCGGAACGGCCAACTTAGAGGTGGCGACGTAGTGTTCCTGTCCTGGCATTTGTTTGGTTTCGGCTTTAATGTAGGTCTCATCGTCCATCACAATGCAGAATGGTTTTGTGAGCCATTCCCTGTACAGTTTTCTTGCACGAGTTTTGGCCACCGAGTTCTGTTTATCGCTCCGGTTCGATGCCTTCTGGACCGTAAACACATGTAATCTAGAAAGTTTCATTGTTTTCTGCACAAAACAAACTGAAACTTTCGCCTTTTTCGCAACATCCCTGATCGAAATGTTGGGATAACGCTTAAATTGGTTCAATACCATCCTGACCTTCTCCGGATTTGATGTGCCACGTTTTTTGCCACTACCATTTTTCCGCTTGGTTGTCTTACGGTCTTTGAACGTTTTGATCACATGAGATACGGTTGAATGTGCGATTCCGAGCTGTTTTCCGATCCATCGATGAGAAGCGTTTGGGTTTTCGAAGTGAGTGCCCAAAATTTGTTGGCGCACTATTTCTTCATTCGAAGCCATCACTGAAATCACTCGACCGATTTTCGCGAAACTTATTACACAATTGACACAACATCAGTTGTGTTCAGTTAAAATTTCAATAATTTTTACCCACACGCTAAAAAGTTACGAACAATTACGTGTGTCCAAATTTCATCGAATACAGTCTTTATTCATTTATTCATTTGTACAGATTCAATTGACTTTTGCAGTTCATCACAAATCTTAAAACTAAAATAATTGTGTAGTACGTAATAAAGAAGTTAATATTTTGTGATCAGTTGTTACTTCCCATAGCAGTGGAATAATCTGACGAACGATTTAATCAGGACTTTATTGTTGTTTCTGATCATCAAGCTCCTGTATGAAGGGTCAAAAACGTTTGGGAGGGCCCGGAAGCAGAGACATTTACGCGAAACTCGCGAAAATAGGAAAGAAAATTTTCACAATAGGGAGCAGGCAGTCTCATGCTCCCTATCCATATCGTTTCACTTGGGTGCCCTGAAGGTCCCTCCCTTTTCCCGTTTTACGTTATTGATTTAAAATATAGTACATTTTGTCGTGTTATTTGATTGCTTAACTTGTGTTGGAGAATTTTACTGAAAGTAAAATTTATTACAGTTGTTTGTTGTTTTTATTATTATAACTGTCTGTCAGGACCAAGAACAACATTATGAAAGAAAAATTGGTTTTTCTAAGTGCATTTAGTTTTTAGATTTCATCATACTTATTTTGTGAAAAATATAACTAGAATCCATTTTTGATTATCCATTTTTTTTAACTCTTTATTTATTCCAAATTTTACATTATTTTACATTCATATTAGACTGATTCCACGCCAAATCGGTCGGTCACCAAACTCAACTATCTTCGATTTTGATGAAACTTGGTACACGTCTTCGGTATGTTGAAAAAAAAAATCCACTGGTGTTAAGATTATTTGGATTCAAGAGTAACTTTTGAGATGGGTGTATGTTTTTTTTCCAACATTTTACTTGAAAAATCGTAGTTCAAAAACCATTACATTTAGAGAAAAACTTTATATGGGGGAGTTGTAGAAAACTAAAAAGGCTTTGTAAAAAAAATGTACACTGAAAAAAAAAAAATTTTTCATAAAGAAAAATCGAAAATAAATACTAAAAATCAAATATAAAAAAAAACATATTTTTAATATTTTTCAAATTTGTTTTGTGGAAATTTGAGAAAAAAGACACGTTTTGAAAAAAACTCTAGGATGGACGCTCTTATAATAAAAAAGTTTTCCGAAGAGCAAACTTTGGTGCATATTTCAAATTTTGGTTATTCATTATTATAAATGAAAATTAATTATACAATATGATTTTGGAGATCATTAAAAACAATAATGATTATAATGATAAATCACCTGAACGCAACCGTTTTCGAGATTTTTCGGATTTTATTTCAATAGAATGAAAAAACCTCAGAAAATTCGCTCTTTTCTTAAGTTAATCGAGATTTCCACCAGAAATGATAAATTTTCCAAGATCTTCATATTATAACGTTCACATTACTCTAATGTCCTCTTTTATTTTGATATCAGGATGATAAGAAGACTCATTTGAAAAGAACAAGATAAATAGCACTATTGTTTTAATATTGCAATCAATATATTTATAATTGTTTTATGGCTGTATCGGTCGGGCCGCTCAGAGAATGAAGGGAGCGAATTTGCTAAAGCGATGAAAGTAACAGCGAGATAGATGTCGCAGGGGCGACAAGTGTGAAATGGACAGATGATGAAATTATGCGGAGGGTAATATAGAAGAAGCATATTTCAGCATGAACATGTGGATTGCACTTCTGAGTTCCAGTTGCTGTTTTTGTGGAGGACTGGCATGCGACCGTAGGCATTATGGGATTGTATTTAAATAAATTTGTTTAGTAGTTTCGTGATTGGATAGGCCGTTTGTTTCAGCAGTCATCGGTCCGGGATCTTCGATCGCTTATTCTACGGTCCGTGGAATGTGACTGGAGGAGTGTAGGGAAGGGCTTTAAAAGAGCAACACAGCTTCAGAAGGGAATATCAAGCGTCTTTTGATTGAGGTTTTGTCTATGTTGGTTGTAGTGATCTATTCTGTTCTTCGGCCATTCCAGGACCTCAAAGATGTTGAAGTATACCTGATTTTTCATTTCAGTGACAAACCAGTGTATGTCGGTTTTATTTTGTACATATATTCTTTATCACTTCATTATAACATCGTATTATTTTCATCATTGTCGTAGTATATTATCTGTAAGTATTTTTGAATTTTCCGGAGTCTAACTTTTATATACATTTAAGTGTGTTTTCGTCTAACATATCGAAATACTCTTATATTTTTCATATGTGATGAAAGATGTTATTATTTGGATACATAAAAGTTTTCACATACAATAATGATTCCAAGTTGTACAGGTGTTTTAAAGCATTGTAGCATAAGGTATTTTCCTAATAATTTGTATCAGCGGATATTATTTTTTATATAAATAAATGCTGTTCAATTCTGCTACGTTTGATTTGGATAAGATTAGATTAGATCAGTGACCAACCGGTGAATGTCATCATTTAAGCCTATGAAATCCACTACAAATCAGTATAGCAGTGCAAAATAAAGGAACACCACATCGACATTTTAGATACACTATTCTTTATATTTAATTTCAGGTCATCCATGGAGTTTCCAAGCTTTGTGGAATTTTTTTTCTTGTGGCTATGATGCATTGTCTAAGCTTTCAGGTTCATTATAGATACGTAAATCCTTCTACAATTGCAGCAGGACAGCAGTCTGCAGACATGTGTAATTATTATTATCATTTTACATTGTAATCCCTCCTCTATGTTTTATATACTGTTCTATAGGTTTTCCATATATTTTTTTCATTATTTATTTGAATAGTATTCTATTATTCTTACCTTGGAGCGTATGGTACGGTATGTCCACGCATCCTTCCTCCCCTGTAGATTCACAAAACGCGTTGTGGTTCAAATCTACTCATTTGAATCCAACTCATTCTACAGAATCATCTTTTGCGGTAAATGCAACGCAGTAGGCCTGGCCGCTTTGACGCTTGTATCATATCTCTGATATGCTGCAAGCATCAATATTGACAAAAAAAATAATTGGGCGTTATCTAACCCAATTATTTCCAGGATGCTTTCTCGTACTGGCTGCGTTTGTGTTAGATAAGATAAGATAAGATAAGATAAGGGTAATATAGAAGAAGCATATTAATCGAACTGCTGACTATTTTGCCAAGCTCCAACGATGTTAGAGGTCGGGTGTAGTGTGTGAAAACTACACTCCGAACAGTTCGGTGATGTAGCGATGAAAGTAACACATATTGTTTAAGGTAGGTAGACAAATAGCAGCTATAACGTATGTCAGGTATATCTTCTCATAAAAAAAAAACAGCTAATGTACGCTGCCTGTAAACTACCAGAGATGTTTTATACCTGCATTTCCAAAGGTACCACAGCCAATATATATGCTCATACATAGTCGCATTCATCAGTAAAATCTATCTGAGTGAACTGAAAATGGAGTTTAACATGAAGAAGTGTTGTATGCCGTTTCCCACTAAACGGTGCTCAAAAAACCTTCGTAAATTAACCGAACAAAATGTCAAAAAACTCAAGTTTATGGGCAAAACACATTTGGACACTTCTTTGATGATTTGTGATAATTGTCGTTTGCATTTAAATAGAACGGAACAATCCCATGCTGCAATTTCGGAACCTAGTGAGAAACCATCAATTACTAACATTATGGATCCACAACCATCTACATCACGGCAAGTAGACTTGTATGGTCTCGAGGAAACGCCATCGGCAATATCATTAATGTCAGTGCCATCTGATAGCAGTGTGCAAGATTATTCAAGGGGCCATAATATTGAGCTATTTAACAAGGGCGTAGCTGGAATCAACGTTTCGCCAATATCGGCTAAAAAGTTCCTGAACGTAAATTATGCCCGCAAAAAGTTCAAAGATGTTTCAAACGGCATTCGGACACACATATTTGGGGATCAAGCGGAGGAGGATGACCTGGAACAATTGAAAGTGAAAGCAGCCGAATATGAC
The DNA here is from genome assembly GCA_034211315.2 of Aedes japonicus. Taxonomy (NCBI): domain Eukaryota; kingdom Metazoa; phylum Arthropoda; class Insecta; order Diptera; family Culicidae; genus Aedes; species Aedes japonicus. Next base: position 12,751 of record JASCZW010008246.1, on the reverse strand, counting down.
GAAATAATCGCGCAGCTAAAGGACCGGTATGCTGATCCAGAAACTTCGAGGGACGATCAAGTAAGGATACTTTCGGTTTTACCACAATCTTGGACAAATCAAAGAGTAATGGCAGAATTTGGAATAACAAACAAGTACATCGTATCACAAGCTAAATTCCTTGCAAAGCACGAAGGTGTTTTAGCTGCCCCTAACGAAAAGCTGGTCTGAACCCGGAAATAAAAAACCAAATTTTGCAATTTTACGACAGTGATGAGATTACACGAGCAACCCCTGGTATGAACGACTACGTTTCAGTGAGGAGTGAAGGTAAGAGGTTCATATTCAAAAGCGCCTTTTAGTTTGTTCATTAAGAGAAGCTTTCATTAAATTTCAAGAGATGCATCAAAATGCTGTTGGGTTTAGCTCTTTTGCAGCACTAAGACCAAAGCATTGCAAATTACTTAGCAGCACAGGTTCTCATAACATTTGTGTTTGCACCATTCATGAGAACATTAACTTGATGCTTCATGGTCTTAGAAAATATTCATTCGAGAATGATTATAAATTGTGTTTTGAAGAAATATTATGTAGCTCATCAACTAGAACTAAAAATGTTACCTCCGTGAATGCGAACGATGTCCAGGCTTTTCAGATTTTGAGAGTAGTTTAACAGACAAATTAGAAAAACGTGGTTTAGTTGAAATATCTTTTGAGCAATGGATTTCAACTGATAGATGTAGTTTAGAGACACTTGTTAAACCAATTGATGAATTTATTGCTTATTTTTGTGAAAAGTTGGAACAATTAGTATCCCACGATTTTGTCAAATCTCAGCAGTCTAGTTTCTTGAGAGATTATAAAAGTTGTCTTAAAGACGGCGAAGTAATAATAATTTGTGATTTTTCTGAAAATTATTCATTTGTTTTTCAAGATGCTGTTCAAAGTAGTTATTGGAGTAATGAGCAAGCCACTATTCACCCTTTTGTCATTTATTACACGGAATCTGGAATACTTAAAAATATCAGTTTCATTGTTATCTCAGAAGTGTTGAAACATGATACGATTGCAGTGCAGGTGTTTATTTCAAAACTAATAAGCTTTTTGCAAACAAAAATTAAAGTAAAGAAAGCTACGTTTATGTCTGACGGGGCAGCATCCCAATATAAAAATAGGAAGAACTTTGCAAGCCTTTGTAAGTTTAAAAGAAATACAATATTGATGCTGAATGGCATTTTTCGCAACATCCACGGTAAGGGACCTTGCGATGCAATTGGTGGTACATTAAAACGAATGGCAAGATATGCAAGCCTTGCTGTACAACATGAACACCTATAAAAAGTGCATTAGAGTTATTCGAATGGGCGAACCAAAAAAGTGATGATTGTTTAACAAAAATGTCGTTTTGTTATGTATCACATGAAGAGTATGAACAGGGGTAGCAGAATGGAATGAAATTTACCGACAGACTAAAACGATTGCAGGTACACAAAAGTACCACTCATTCGTTCAATTTCAGAAAACGAAGTTTTTGTAAAACTGTTTTCGAATGACGAAGAAGGCAGGATTCATAATATATATAAAAGCAATCAATAGTTTATATAATGTTTATGTAATATTATCAATGACCGAGACTAATAAATGGTATATATAAATATAAATCCAACCATAATTCATTATTTTTGTCTTATAACTTTAAGTGAAGCTTTTTCAATCGACGAGCTGTTAAGAGTAAGTAAGAGGCACATACATGTGTTTTAAAAAGGCTAAAAACACAAGAGAAACAATCGTTAGCTATTGTTGTTTTAATATCACAAGTAATTTATGAAAAGGGCGTATTTTTTTGAGGTTTTGAAATTTTATTGAAAGAAAATCAGAAATATCTTGAAAACAGTTGCGTTTACGTGGTTTATCATGATAATCATTATTGTTTGTAATGATCTCCAAAACCATATTGCAACATCAAAATTTATTTATAAATTGAATAACCAAAATTTGAAATATACACCAAAGTTCGCTATTTGAAAAACTTTTTTATTATAAGAGCGTCCATCCTAGAGTTTTTTTTAAAACGTGTCTTTTTTTCTCAAATTTCCATACAACAAATTAAAAAAATATTAAAAATATGTTTTTTTAGATATTTTATTTTTAGTAATTATTTTTGATTTTTCTTGATGAAAAAAAAAATTTTTTTCTGTGTATATTTTTTTAAGAAAGGCTTTTTAGTTCCCTACAATTCCCTTATATAAAGTTTTTCTCTAAATGTAATGGTTTTTGAACTACGATTTTTCAAGTAAAATGTTGGAAAAAACACATACGCCCATCTCAAAAGTTACTCTTGAACCCAAATTATCTTAACACCAGTGGAATTTTTTTTTTCCAACGTACCGAACTCATGTGCCAAGTTTCATCCAAATCAATGATGATCGGGTATGATTTTTGGGATTTCCGGCACATTCTGGATGGAATCCCTAGGTGATCCTGCTAAGTAATTAACATTTAAACCTTATATGCTATCATTAATATCTAATTGTGTTAATATTATTTTTACTTTGTCTATTCAGAATTTTTAACAGGGTTTATTTTGCCTGCGTGTCAGAATTACAGTTGATTTCTTAAAACTAGTTCTTATCTATAGAGAGAATTGATCATTGCAATTGAAGATTGCAATGATTTTTGTCTAAAATTATGAATTATTTTGTTGGACATTTCTTCTAGAGTCTCAACGTTTGAAATTCTATGTAGTTCAGTAGTACTGAACCAGGGTGGCAGCTTCGAAACCATTTTCAGAACTTTATTCTAAATCCTTTGAAGTTCTTTTTTCCTAGAAGCACAACAACTAGACCATATTGGCACAGCATAAAGCATGGCCGGTCTAAAAATTTGTTTGACTATTAGAAGTTTGTTCTTTAAACAAAGTTTGGATTTTCTGTTTATAAGAGGATACAAACATCTTATGTACTTATTACATTTGGCTTGAATGCCCTCAATGTGATCTTTAAAAGTTAATTTTTGATCAAGTATCAGTCCAAGATATTTTACTTGACTTGACCAAGAAATTGGAACTCCGTTCATAGTGACCATATGACTATTACTTGGTTTCAAAAATGCAGCTCTAGGCTTGTGTGGAAATATTATAAGTTGAGTTTTGGAAGCATTAGGAGAAATCTTCCATTTATGAAAATAATCTGTAAAAATATCCAAGCTTTTTTGTAGCCTCCTGGATATAACACGAAGACTTTTTCCTTTAGCGGAAATGCCTGTATCATCAGCAAATCAAGATTTTTGACACCCCTGAGGTAAATCAGGGAGATCTGAAGTGAAAATGTTATATAGTATTGGCCAAAGTATGCTACCTTGAGGAACACCAGCTCTGATAATTAGTAAAGTTTAGAGAAATGTATTTTTATACCTATTTCGTTCATCCCATTCGTTCTAAAACTAGAATAATTAAATTCGTGATGAACTCATCTATGTGGGGTTGCTTTATTCCTATTCAATGATGAACCGATTAGTGTCAAACCTTTTTTTATTATTATTGGGGTTCTAGTTACGGTTCTAGTATTAAAAAAAATTTTTATAGTTAAGGTCTGATTTTTTTTTTGTAAGTATTTTTTTAAAGCATTTGTTGAAGAATTATATCTAACGTATTATATTAAATTAGTATTTTTGTATTGAGATTAATATTTTAATATTTTCGCATTGAAAACAACCAAAAACTAAAGTAAGCATATACCTAGTAAACAAAAATTTGAACTCCCAAAAATAAGTTCCATCAACAGTTGTCCTCAGACTTTCAGGAAACAAAATACAATTAACGAATCAACGTTTTTCTCTGCTTTCAATCGTGCCGTTGAAAATTCTTGTTCCGTAGAGACAACCTTAGGATGCTTACTAGTTTTGGATTCATTATAAAGGATGCTCCGATCAAAATTTGGTCAAACAGTAATGTGTGTGAGTCGATCAAAGTTTGTATTAATAAATCAAATTCTTTTTCTTTTTCAAGTTCAGTTAATACAGAATACAGGAGAAATATTCAGATAAGCTTCCTTTTTACCGAATGCAAATTGCCAGGTCTTTCGTTTAACACCTGCCATAATATTTTGTACAGTCTCCTTGTCCATTTTATTCGCCGCAGAACGCAAGTTGGCCTTAAACTGTGTCTCGCACACAACAGCTTTTTGAGTTTTCTTAAGGTTCCGCTTGACCTTGGCCTGGCCCAATATTGTTCGATTGGGCGTAGCTCAGGGTGTTAAAAGGTTTCTTGTCCTTGGGGACCATTTGAACCTTGTTGGCAGCATACCACTCTATGGCCTTTTTTCCGTAATGACAAGATGTCAAATCCTGCCAAAATAGAACGGAACAATTGTGTCGCTTCAGATAAATTTCCTGTTTGACAGTTCCGGTCGCAATGTAATCGTTGTTCTTCAAGTCACAGGTACAGATGACCTGCCACACCAGATATTGCTTCGCGAACTTTGACAGTTTAATGTTCCTGAAAATATCTGCCACCTTTCCCCGTCCGGTTGCCGTATAAAAGTCCTGTCCAGGAAGCTGTTCAAAGTCAGCCATGACGTAAGTCGCAATCAAACTTCGTCAGCATCATCGTGTACATCTTTCTCGATCGTGCTTTGGCCGACGTGTTTTGTTTATCGTCGCGATTTGGAGTCACCACTTTCTTGTAAGTCAACAATCCAGCTCGTTTTTAAGCTCTATCCACGGTTGAAGGCGCCACTCCCAGCTTCTTTGCGACATCTTGTTCCGCTTGTGGTTCCGCTCGAGACAGCGGGCAACTCTTTTTGTCGTCGCTGTGGCCTCCGGCTTTCGCTTTCCCCCCGATCCAGCACCGTATAAAATCCGCACACACAAAATTCATTCTCAAAATTTGAGTTTTTATCCGATTATCACCAAATTTTCAGAAAAAAATGAAATTTTGGCACTTGAATCATGCTTAACCCAAGCCATAAGGTTCTGCACGAACTCAGAATCGACAGGGTTTTGCATATTAACCTATGCTTTCTTCATTTCTTCTACATTCTTAACAACTTAAGGTCGTTCCAAAAGATGCTCCTTCATAATGACCCAGCACTTTTCTATTGAGCGCAGTTCCGAAGTGTTTGGAGAGTTCAGATCTTTCAGCATGAAATTGGCATAATTTTCCCAATACCACTCTAGCACGGCCTACGTGTAGTGGCATGATGCCAAATCCGACCAGAAGATCTTCGGACCGTCGTGAGCCTTCAGAAGAGGGAGAAGCTGCTTTAGGAGACACTCTTCCAAATACACCTGTCCATTCATACTGCTTGTGGTAACAGAAGTTGTACTCAGAAGTTGCGTGCTAAATTAGGAACTTCGACATCTTCTGGAGACCGGATGTTCTCGAAAACATCACACCTATCCTTGGCAGTCACATACAGTTTTCCCTGGAGTCTTGTTGAAGTCCGCTTTCACATATGTCTCGCCATCCTTAGCCGGCGTCGGTGGTGTAGTGGTAAGCGTGACTGCTACCAGCACCCCAGTGGGTCTGGGTTCAATCCCAGTCGACGTCGGTGGTTTTTCTGAGACGAAAAATCTTGGTCGCGTCTTCCCTTCGGAAGGAAGTAAAGCCGTTGGTCCCGGTTCATAGTCATGAGTCGTTAGATAGGGTCCAGGTGGTGGAGTCGTCTCCCTGGCGTCGGTGATTGTCACCATGTGAGAAATAGGCCGACGGAAAATAAATAAGTAAGAAAAATATATATATATATCTCGCCATCCTTTACGCAGTAGTGTGGTTTCGCCAACTTCTGGTCGTATAACTTCCGGTGCCAGCTTTTTGCGACCATATTCTGTTTCTCGTCACGGTTTGGGTACTTCTGAACCTTAAACGTACGTGGTACAGCTTGAGATTTGATATTCTGCACGAAAGTCTTGCTCACATGCAAGTTTTTAGCCACATCTCGAACTGAGGCGCTTGGTTTCCGTTTAAAGGCCCCAACCACATGTTTGTGATCGTCTTCGTTGACATGACGCCTTTTTTTTGCATCTTCGCTTCCGGTCAACAGTCACACATTTTTCGAACCGTTTTATGATTCCAAACACCGTTGAACTCGCGATTTTCAACTTTTAACCGAAGGCACGATGAGACAGATCCTTATTCTCAAAGTACTCAAAGTGCAAAACTTTTTCGCTAACACACTGTTGTTTGGTTACCAGTTTGAAAAATTTTGCGCACCTGAGTGTAAAAATACACATTAAACTATGTCTACGTAAAATTTTAATTCATTTTACCCAACGAATAAAAGGTAAGAACAATTTGAGTGTGCGGATTTTAAACGGTACACCCTTTAATTTATCGTTTGCAATAGAAAAAATGACAAAATTGACGACTTTTCATGGTTTTACCTTCACCCGCACAGACGAAACTACCCATGCAGCATCAATTATAGTAACTCATTAGTAAGCAGAGACAATTTGACAGCTCTATCAGTCGAACTCTAACCGTGATGGCAAAAACAGTGAAGCAACTCCGTTCAGAAGTACAGCACATCGTGCGGCACTTTGAAGACGCCGGAAACGCCCGTTCCGGCATCTACAACATCTTGGCACTATTAGACAACAATCAGAGCATCGAAAGAAAGCCCGGTTTTGGACGGCCGACGACCCTGAGCGACAAGAAGCTCCAAAGGATGCTGAAGAGGAAGACCGAGGGAAAAGTGGCTACATCGCTATGTGCGCTTGGCCGGGAGGTCGGTTCAACTGGCCAAACAGTGAAAAAGTACCTGGCGAACATGAACATACATGTCAGGAAGCGCAAGTCGTGGCCACTGGTTTTGGAGCTGCAGGCAATGACGCAGCCGCAGCGGCTGAATAGGATGGTTAACTCGATTTTCCAGGCGAATCGCGACGTGGCGGTGGTGATGAACGACGTGACCTATCTCATCCTGGATGGCAACGACTGGCAGGGCACTTCGTATTTTACTTCCTCCACGAAGGAAGTGCGCTCCGAAGTTCATTTCACACACCAAGTTCCCCAAGAAGGTGCTTCTGCTGACTGACAATCAGCGAGAAGGGGATGTCTAAGCCGCTCTTCTTTCGCTCCGGACTGACCGTGAACGGGAAAATTTATAGAACGATATGCCTGCCGAAAGTTGCGCCGTTCGTCAAGAAATACCATAAGGTCGAAGACGTGGTGTTCTGGCCGGATCTGGCGTCGGCCCACTACTCGAAGCGATCCTTGGAGGAGATGGAGCGGCTGAATATCGATGTGGTACCCAAGTCGACGAACCCGCCCAACGTCCCCCAGCTGCGTCCCATCGAGAATTTCTAGGCCAACCTGAAGCGTAAGATCTACTCCAGCAATTTTGTCGCGAAAACTGAGAAGGAATTGATAAATAAAACGAAGAAAGCACTCAAAAACATGCCTACAAGCATGTTTTCGTCCGCCATGGTAAATGTTCCTGTTAAGGGACGTCCATTAATTATGTGTCACGCAAAAATGAATTTTGATGGGTAATCCGTACAATTTTTCGATCATTCCTTAGCTATATAATGGTACAATTTTGACATTTAACTGCTTAAATTTATATAAAGTATGGATCACATTGCTGTATTTAATGGATCATTTTCATTTTTTATAGATTTTCAACAGAGTTTTATGGGTCATAAAAACATTTTTTATGGAAGCTGCTTCACCAGTCTTTTTGAAGACCCGTTTCACACTCGTTTGAATTTGAAGAATCCCATCTTTCGATTCAGAAAAGAACAATGCGATGAAAATAGGCATAGTTACCCTATTCCATAACTTGAGTTGCAAATCATTAAAAATTCCATGAAATGAAAAGAAAATCGAAATTCAGATGTAGGGGAGAACAGTTCAAAACACACTGGTGGGGTAGAATTACCCACTCAATAAAAATGCTCAAATCTTCAAAACTATAGCTTTAATGGAATGATATTTTATCAATTTTTAAATAAAACAGCATAAAACATAATTTGGTAGTACAATAAGGCACTAAATACACCAAAATATGATCAAAATTGAAGAAACAATCCCGACTGTTCCTCCCATGTAAATAATAGTGTTATTGAAATAAGCTTTTAACATGCTTTAATATCCATGGTTTATAATAAATTCACTTCACATATATTGCACATTACAAATCTTAAGAAAATGTCAAAACTTCACTATAATCCCACATATTTTAATATATTTAGACAAAACCATGCAAAACTAAAGTTGGAGCAGAACGCACCGTGTCTATATGTATACGTCTACACGCTTAGAAAAAAACACTCAGTGGAGCGGTTAGGGCCTGTTCATAAACCAAGTTGACTCATTTTTGAATATGCCAAACCCCCTCTCCCCCCAGAAAGTCTACGTGGTTTATGAGTAGCCCCTTAAGTGTATGAAGCCAATGTTGGGTATACAAAACTAGATAAAATTCTACCCAAAAGTAAGTAATTTGAACCCAATGGTAGATAAACACAATTATAACCGACGTGCTCCCCAAACTTAACTGCTCCTCTGGGTACTTTTTTCTAGGCGTGTATATAATGAGTAGTTGGCAACATAGCACCACGTTTTGCGCAACGTCTTTATTCTTTAGCCATTGGCTCCTTGGCAACCAAACAGAGCTAAGAGGACGGGGCGATATATTGCAATCTTCTCACTATACAACTCTAATGAGTAACTTTTTATAGCCGTGTTTAACCTTTTACAAGCGGTGCATGATATCCCAATGTTGTGGTGCGTCTTACCCCAGTTTTGGGGTGCATCTTGAGCAATTAAACGGGCGTTTTACCCAGGAGTCGTGTTGGGATCAAATTGGAAAAGGTTTAAAAAATAATGAAAAATCATCCTTTAGAATTTAAATCACATTCAATCTACAACGAATACATCGTAATGCACCATACTAAATAACTTATTCCTAAACTTCAGCGTCCATTACCTAGTAATTCACGATGTTGCTTAAATGGTGCATTTTGTACCATCCTCCCCTATGTATCTATTCGAAAATAAGTGTTACTTGAAATATTAGTTTTGCATCTTCAATCAATAATGACTGATTGAGTATTGATCAAATAAAGAGTTCATATTATATTATTTATTAAACGCTCCGTTTATCCACTCTAAACATGCTAACTTTCTCGTCGAAATTCTCTCCGTTCAAAGCGCCCGTTCCCATCGCATTCGTACAGCTAAATCTTTCTTTTAGCCAAGCTGACGTGTTTGGAGGATAGAATTATGTATTTCTCAATTTCACGAACCATTAATGCTATGATGGTGATTACGGTGATATCTACATAATAATCGTTTAAAAGTTTGTAGTCATAGTTTTAAATCGTTGTTTGACTGAGGTGCCCTCTCCGTCGTCTCCGGCCAATCCACCTAATCCCGTTTTCGTTGGATATGGGATTTTAAATGACCTATCACTTGTTTTCGTGAACTAGGCTTTCCACGTTTTCCCCCCTTCGGAACGCTGCCACTGCCGACACCACCGATTCCGCCGACTCCGATATGGAGGGATGCGAAGCAAATGCGGTGCTGGGAGAGTGCCATTAAGCGCTGCCTAACTGACTAAGTACATATATCAACAACAAAACGGCGCTCGGTACAACATAAACCGACATAAGAAGGCGGCTTTCGTTCTCTGGTTAGCATAAAAAGCGAGCCAGGATGATTATAAGCCCTGGTGCACTTACAGCCTCGGCAGCAGTGGCGTACACGGCCGAAACACAGTCAAAGGTGCGAGAGGAAAACGGCGAGAATTTAATTCGAATTTAAATGTGTAATTTTGGTCACGACTACTTTCGTCTCGTTCCTAGTTCCTAACGCTCGCTCAAGACGATGACGGTTCGTTGTTTGCCAGGTTTCAGAGCCATAGGGACAAATCCATTTCTGATTACACTGTTGCTGTTGTTTTCAGTACGAAAGCGGAATGACACGAGCATGCCGGGGTCAAATGTTGTCTGCCGACGGTAGGTTATATAAACCTTTCCTCCAAAGGAGGAAAATAGCGAAACCTGTCAGTTTTTTTTAATGCTGTGCAGATAAGTACTTTTCACCCAATAAATTCAAATGGATATGACTGTGGTTAATTTTAAATGCAAAAATGACACTCACGAGAAGGAACTGCAGAATAATGGAATGAAACAAATAAAACAAGAACAGCCACGCATCTGAAATAATACCACAGTTTAAATTTTAAATGTTTTCGTTTGTGGCCACATAAGCTCCAAAAAACAACCCAATTTATCTTCAATAGACGAGAAAGTGAAATGAAAAAAAAAAAAAATTGTTTCGCCGATTTTCGGTGAGTGAAAATTATGCAGCTCATATATTATCAATTAAACTGTCACAAAATGGGGCCGATCAAGCAGATTTGGATAGTGTCATTCGAAACATGCCTTTTATGTTTCGAATGACACGCTTGCGTGAGAATGCGGAGTCGATGAAATGATCCACTCAGAGTATAATAAATCATTTTCAATAAACTTTGTCTGGATTGTGAAACAGTTGCTAAAATCTCTGCGTGTGTATGTGTGTGTTTGTGTGTGTGTGTGTGTGTGTGTGTGTGTGTGTGTGTGTGTGTGTGTGTGTGTGTGTGTGTGTGTGTGTGTGTGTGTGTGTGTGTGTGTGTGTGTGTGTGTGTGTGTGTGTGTGTGTGTGTGTGTGTGTGTGTGTGTGTGTGTGTGTGTGTGTGTGTGTGTGTGTGTGTGTGGCGGACTAGCCACACTATGCGACTCTATAGAATTAGAGCAGCATCGATTGGTTCGAGTGGGCTGCTTTTGAACTGAAAATGCTCCATTTACTATAACGGGTGGCAACTAAAATTTTGGAATTTCCTTCTCAAGTTGTCAAAAAAGACAAACATAGTTGAAGAAGATCTGATTTATTCAAATAAAAGATACATTGTCCATTGTTGAAAAAAATTAGTGAACATTTGAAAACGGTCCGTAATCGGATGTTCGAAGCTTCCGTTTGATGTCGGAACAGGAGCGTTGTACGGCCTCCATGTCAACTTTGCGAATACATCTCTTGATTCTACCAATCAACTGTTTGCAATTCGTGGCTCTCAGTTATTTTTGTACACCAAGGAACTCAAAACCCTGAAGAAATCTTCGACTGAGGCAGATTTGTCGGGTTGTGGTTTTGGGTACAAAATGGGATCGAATGGGTATTCAGGAACGATTGTGTTTTTATGGCATAATACGATGACGCTTTATCCGGCCAAAACACGTATTGTCCATCAGCATGATGTTTTTGTAGAAACGGGATCAAAATTTTCTTCAAACATTCGTTCTGGTACACATCTTGATTGATTGCCAAACCAGAGGGCTTGATCATGGCTTAGAAATGCCTTTCTCGGAAATGGCAATGTACAGCATCACTTTCTTATATTTTATGTTCGGAGTGTAGTAAAACTATCCTTTGATAGTATCGATCGTTTCCGGGAATCTGCGTCTTCGAAAGAGGAAGCAGCTTTCGTCGTCCAAAACAAAACTTTTTCCGGAATAATTCTTAATCAACCAACGGCATTGGGATTTCAGCGTTGAAATCTGTGCATCAGTATATTCCGGGGCTCGTGTCTTCTTTGGGCACTTTATTCCGACTCTTTTCAATGTTTTGCAGATGTACCGGTGAGAACAGTGGAACTTTTTGCGGCATCCCGTTGGCTCAGTGAATCCTTGTTGTTGAAGGCACGAGAAAGAGAACGAAGTCCTTTTGCGTCCATAATTTTTGCTGGTCTTCCACTACCTTTGCTTACGAGCAGTTGTTGGGGATCTTAGGATATGGTAAACAGTCGAAGTCGCAACATTTTCGCTTTTAAAATGTTGTACCGTATATGTTTTGCCAAGATTTCTGTGCAGTTCGTAGAACTGTACAACGCGCTCGCGAAATACTTCTTGTTTCGACGGCATTTTGAGCAAAACTAAGCAAGCATAAACAAAACAGAAAATACTAGCAGAAAGAGGAGAGAAAGAGCTAACGCATACACACTCTTATTTCTCTCTGAGCTCGTATATAGGCACATTTATGTTTTCTCAACATAATGGCAACATGTGTGCTACTAAGGATAGTCGCCGAATCACCACATTAATGAAAATAGTGAGAAATGATTGTGATTGTACTGGGATCGAGTGGTTTGGGTCATTATTATTTTAGCTAGTTAATTACAATCTATAAAATTAGTTCACCGTATGCGCTGTATCACCTTTATGTTTGTTATCGGGCATAGCGCGTTATCTATTGTTTTGTGGCGAGAGTGCGTGTTCGATGCTTTGTTGTGAAATGCCTTTACTATCGGGCATAGATCGGTATCTATTTATTCGAAGAAGTTGTATGCGCTCTCGATGTGAACAAGCCGCTTGGTACATAAGTGTTCGTTCTGTTGTTTGCGGAAAAGTTTTGATTTCATTATATGCTACGGTTTAAATGAAGCCGTTACCCATTTGAACGAAGATTTGCGTTTTCTAAGTAGATGGTTGAAATGTAAGCAATTGAAATTGAATATAAGTAAAACTAAATTTATGGTTATTTCACAGAGATCGAGTAAATGAGAATGTCCTCAGTTACGATTGATGGTGAGACAATTGATCGCGTTCGGGAGATTAAATATCTTGGCGTGATTATTGATGACAAGCTCAAGTTCAACGCTCACATTGACAATGCCATCAAGAAAATTGACAAGAAGTATGGAATTCTATGCCGATTAAAAAACGATTTAACTACTTGCAGTAAAATACAGCTATCATCTCCCCTCATTTAGAGTTTTGCCCTTCCATTTTATTC
>JASCZW010008245.1:0-53229 GCA_034211315.2 Aedes japonicus | reverse complement strand
ATGCTATTTTACATTCGAAATGCTTATTGCAGGCTACAAGCATTTGATTAGGATTTGTAATCCAACTATACAGCAATTACTATATGACGATTTAGGGTTGATTTACTGCATATGCTAATGCTTATTGGTTACCTGGGTAAGATAAATATTAGCCTGAATTTCAACCATTCGTAGAATTTCTAAACTACAAGCGACAACCCACTGGGGTTGAACGCAGAGGTGATGCATGATTTGATGTTTCATGGGTTCACCTTCACCTCAACGACAAAACTACCCATGCCGCATCAATCATAGTAACCTATGAGTCAGCAGACAAAATTTGACAGCTCTATCAGTTGAACTCTAAGGCTTTGTGCACAAATTACGTAACGCAAAAAAACGGGATTTCGGACCCCCTCCCTCCCCTATGTAACAATAAGTAACACGTGACCAGACTCCCCCCTTTAATTACGTAACGCTCACGGATCTCCACCCCCTATTTCTCAGTTGTGATAAAAGCATCACAAAAACTGTTATTGTTGTTGTTTTTATGTTTAATTCTCATTCAAGTAACTTGAAATTAGTAAAGATTGCAAACATTAGTCAATTAATTTTACTTAAGTAACTTTAAGCTATTTTAAAGACTACGAAAAACATTGCACTCATTGTACTGAATTTATTCAGGTTACTGGATGTTTTTAAAACTGTTAAAAATATTAGTTCAACAATTTTACTATAATGTCTTTAAATTATTTAAAGAAGAGGACTGTGAGAACACAAAAATGTACAAAGTTTTTTTTTCATATAACTTAAATCTAGTTAAAAGATTGCAACAGTATGTTAGGCAATGCATAATATTAGTGCATGAATTGGGTATTTGAACGCAATGATTAGAATCAACATTTCAGATGTATTAAATCAAACCACACTTTGTTTTAGCTTAATGCAATCATATATTTGAGACAACAAAATTTCTTATCAAATCCAATATTATTAGTCAATTAGTATTTTTAACAGAAATCATTATTGATTCAATAAAATAATTTTGTAGAATAAACAAACAACAAAGAAATTAACTAAGTTTATTATTATTTCAATAGTTCTAATATGAAAAAATATTTTATTTTTCAATTCAACCGCTTTGGTCGAATCAATGCAAAGGTGCATTGTTTACAAAAATCTTATTTTTTGATTCAACAATAAATGCTTTTTGTTTTCAATAAAAGCCTCCTTTGCAGCGCTTTAAGAACCAAAAAAAATTGTTGTTGGTTCAAAAACAAAATCGGTATTGTTTGAATAAATAAAAATTAAAGGTAATCCGTGTTGAATATATACAGAACAATATATTTCTCAGCGTGTAGATGTACGACTTATGAAAAATAGCACCAATTGTTGATTCAAATCGTCATAAGATACCTTTCGTTTACTAGATCACATTTAAATTGTGAGTCTCCATTTATCGAAGCTTTTAGAATTTGGTCGGAAATCAATAGATAGACTTAATCCATTTTCTTAAAATTTCATATTTCTAAAATTTAAAACTATGGTGTAGTGTTTCAGTTATGGCAAACGTGATTAATTATACAAAAACCAAATTCTTTTGCTCAGTTTCGATAATTTTCCTTCAAAATATGGATTGAAAGCTTTCGTTTGACGTTTTGAACGTGGAGTTTTCCCAGAATTTTTAAACATAGTTCTTAACTAGTATAAATTAACCCTTTTCTACTTGCTACACTCAGTAGCAAAAAAAAAGCCGAGCAAAATTTTGCTTCCAAAAAGCGCCATGTTCAAGTTACTGTAACTTTGTCAATAATCAATATTTTGTGCTGAAACTTTCACAACACTATGAACAATGTATAGACTCTATGTGGTCAAAACTTTATGTTGATCAAGTTTATAAATTTTAAGTTTTCATAACATATGTGAAAAAAGTCATTTTTGGACATATCAATTTAAAAAATCCGTATTTCTGTGAAAAATTTAGATAACATATTTTAAATTTCTCAATAGCCTAAATATACATAGAAAATAATGTGGACGAAATTTGAATTGTTTCCATTAAGTGGTTTGGACTACAGCTGGCGTCAAAGTTGAGGCACCAACATGAGTATTTCGCTTTTTCACCCGATGCTGACCGTGCTGAAATATCGGTGCAAAAAAAAGCCGAGGTGAATTCTTCGTGATTAATATACATGCTTTGTTACGCCTGCAATATCCCAAATAACTAGTGTAGCCACGAAGAACTTTGAAAATATGGCATTCAGTATAAATTGGTTTGTGAAAACTAAGTATACAGAGCTATACAGTATTATTAATAAAATTCACCTCGGCTTTTTTTTGCACCGATATTTCAGCAAGGTCAGCATCGGGTGAAAAACGGAAATGCTAATGTTGGTACGTCAACTTTAACGCCAGCTGTAGTCCAAACCACTTTATGGAAACAGTTAAAATTTTGTCCACATCATTTTCTGTACTTTTTCAAGCTATTGAGAAATTTTTAATATGCTACCTAAATTTTTCACAGAAATACGGATATTTGAAATGGCTATGTCCAAAAATGACTTTTTCACATATTTTATGATAACTCCAAATTCATAGATTTTACCAACATGAAATTTTGGTCACATAAGGTATATACATTGGTTATGATGTTGTGAAATTTTCAGCTAAAAATATTATTAATTGACAAAGTTACAGGAGGTTGAACATGGAGTTTTTGGAAGCTAAATTTTGCTCGGCTTTTTTTTGCTACTGAGTGTACTTGCTACTTGCTACACACAAGAAATTTTATTAATGGAAATTGGTTATTCACTTTTGATTTTTTATTTAAAATTGGTTATTTTGTTACGTAACGATTTTAAACCCCCCCCCTCCCCATATGTCACAATAAGTAACGGTTGCTCAACCCCCTCCCTCCCCTTCATGCGTTACGTAATTTGTGCACAAACCCTAACCGTGATGGCAAAAACAGTGAAACAACTCCGTTCAGAAGTGTGTTGGTTCAAAGAACGGCTCCCCGCCATGTCGAAAACGGACATCGTGTGGCACGTTGTGGACGCCGGATACGCCCGTTCCGGTATCTAAAACATCTTGGCACTTTTAAGCAACAACCAGAGAATCGAAAGAAAGCCCGGCTCCGGATGGCCGACTACCCTGAGCGACAAGAAACTCCAAAGGATGCTGAAGAGAAAGACCGAGGGAAGAGGGCTACATCGCTGCATGCGCTTTGCCGGAAGGTCGGTTCCACCGGGCAAACAGTGAAAAAGTCCACTGGTTTCGGAGCCGCAGGCAATAACGCAGCGGCAGCGGCTGAATAAGATGGTCCATTCGATTTCCTGGTGCTGCACGACGAGACCTATCGCACCCTAGAAGGCAACGACTGGCAGGCACTTCGTATTTTACTTCCCCTCCGAAGGGGAAGTGAGCCCCGAGGGATGTTCATTTCACACACCAAGTTCCCCAAGAAAGTGCTGCTGTGGTTGACAATCAGCGAGAAGGGGATGTCAAAGCCGCTCTTCTTTCACTCCGGACTGGCCGTGAACGGGGAAATTTATAGTACGAAATGCCTGCCGGAAGTTGCGTCGTTCATCAAGAAATACCATAAGGGCAAAGACGCGGTGTTCTGGTCGGATCTGGTGTCGGCACACTGCTCGAAGCGATCGTTGGAGGAGATGGAACGGCTGATTATCGATGTGGTATCCAAGTCGGCGAACCAGCTCAACGTCCCCCAGCTGCGTCCTATCGACAATTTCTGGGCCAACCTGAAGCGTAAGATTAACTCCAACAAATTTTGTTGTGAAAACTGAGGAGGAATTGAAAATAAAACGAAAAAGGAACTCAAAAAGATGCCTACACGCATGTTTTCGTCCGCCATGGCGAATGTTCTGGTTAACTGCCGGAAAGCCGGTCGCAAGGCCGTAGAATTGTTTTGCAAGTAAGCTTAAATAATTACCTTCCATGGGAAATTTATGAAAAGCAATTAGGGAACGTCCATTAATTACGTCACGCAAAAGATGACTTTTTTGCCCACCCCCCTCCCCCCCTCGTCACGTTTTTTGTATGGGCCTTCACATTGTTTTGTATGGATCGTCACGTTTTCCCAAACCCCCTCCTCCCTTACTGCATGACATAATTAATGGACCTTCCCTTATCTGTCTTAGCTTTTTCTTATTACCATCCGAAAAAAGTCCATTTTTTTAATACAAATTTTAAGAAGCATTGTCTTATAAATGTTTTTGTGAAATTTTTATTTTTAAATAAATCGTGACGGACAACATTTGTAAAAAATTGATTTTGTATAAGCTGTTCTTGCCATAAGCTTGCGCTTTGGAATAATATAAATACCGTTTTGATTTCCAAGCTGTGTATGAAACTGTACACAACATTTAAGGTATGCGACGAAGGAAAAGCTGAGACCGCTGGCTGTCAATTGTCAAAAATTCGGAACGGTATGTTAGAAAACTTCACATTCTTTGACTAGTAACTTGTGCTGCTAATGTTGCTGCAACCTATTGAATTTTTTGCAAACATTAGTGTTGTTGTCTATCCGAATAGCGACTGTCAACTAGATAGCACACAAGCACTTCGTGGTTGCTCCATCCGGCTGGCTACAATTTCACCACTGGCTTTGGACGAATCCAGGTTGAAAAAAGCAGAAGACATCGAGTGGTGATAAATGGTAGCCCAGCAACGGTTGCCTAGCCACAGGCAATCGAGGCATCAGCTACCAGGTCAATGGTTGCTCGCCAGTGCACCCTCCAGCTGTCAATTCAATACTAGTTCATAGCCGCTCCGCAAAGTTTCGTTACTGCTGAACGTATAATGCAATTAGCACAGGAGTACCCCTTATATATCGTTTATTGCTGTTAATAAGACCTCCTTTACTTAGATTTGAAGTCTGCGATAGGGTATGCTGTGCATTTGATAAATTTACTCTGCAAAATGTAATTATTAGACACCACCTTACATTTGCGCTATTTTCTATAGTTTTAAATCAATAGTTTTAAATATTGAAATTGACGCGTAGAAATATGTCCGATTGATTGGTGCAAAGTTTTTTTTTTTTGAGAAACGACTGAGGAACCACTTCTTGTGACGATTGCAATTCGATTTTTTTTTAATTATACTCCAGTATAAAAAATTTTGTTGCCAGTTATCTCGGGAAGCTTCTATTGAAATTTTCGCTTTTTCACAAAATCACCAATATCAAAAATCCATAACACCAGAACGGGGCATCGTAGAACAAAGTTTATTTTCTCCCAAATTGTATCAAAAATCTGGAAAAAATAAATTCTTAAAACAAATTTCATGTGAGATTATCATATTAGTTCTAGATCTTGCCGCAGAGATGGCACCGAAGTTTAGCAGAATGAAATCAAGAGAGTTGCCATTTTCTGCAAAGTTTGTCATGTGTCATGTTATTTAGGTTATAGCCATAGCCACAGGCCGATTTTTCTTTAAGGTTTTGATGCACAGTGAAAATTTAGGTGGACATTTTTTTCAGATATATGAGAAAATATCACTTTATTGAGATTTTTTTTGTTCTACAATGCTCTGTTCTTGAGATATTAATTTTTTGATTTTATGATTTTTGCAATTGGAAAACTTGAAATGTAGTTTGTAGGAATGTCTTTTAATTTTTCAAACATTACTCGAGAACAAAAGGAAATGGATGACAGGAGTTTTTTTTCCTAATTTTACATGATTTTGGTCATAGTTTTTTCGGCATTTCTTTAAAGTTTTCCTGCGTCGTATTTTTTAAAAATAGAGCGCCATCTCTGCAGCAAGCTCATGAACTAATATGATATCGTCAAAAGACGACACAGGACATTTTAAGAAACATTGAAGAAAACGGGAACTCTCTAGAGCTTCATGTGGCAAAGATAGATTGCAGCGCCATCTGTGTGGCAAGATCTGGAACTAATATGATGACATCAAAAGACAACAAATGACATATTGAGAGACGTCGTCGAAAACGACAACTCTCTACAACTAGTCTGAATTGCTTTGTATGCAATTCGGTTCTTACATCGAAATCCAAACCTCCTTCTCTTTGTAGCAGATTCCAGGTGGCCAATGTTACTCGAACAATGTTTTTCTTCAAGCAATGCATTTTTCAGACCATAACCTTCCCAATGGGGTATAAATATTATGTCCATGTTTAAGTTTCACAATTCTAGAAAGGGCTGAAATCCGAGTCAATATGGGTCCATATGTCGCTAATTTTGACCCTAATATCTCATGTGTAAAGGATGCAAGACCAAACAAAAATTCATTTCTATGTTGGAAATTCTGGAAAATTTGAATGAATATATAACATGAATGATGTATACTTTTAGAAGAGCTATTTAATGATTGAAGGTAAGAAAACTAAAAGTGAATGTATCACACTTGATGTTTGTACCTTAATTTCAGCTTCCAACTAAGGAGTGTATCGAATATAAGCTATCCACATACATTTGAACACTGCATGCTGTGCGTTTGACTGTCTGCTTTCTTTTGTTTACTTGTTTGTGCGGTTCGAATTCTGCGTTTTCAAAATGTCGCGTATTGAAAAGGAAGTGAAAATTAAGGTTCTGGACACATGGCTAAGTGAGAAGGGTATTACTATGCGAAAATTGGCGAAGCGGTTTGGAATTCATCATGCGAGTGTTAAAACCATCATTAATAAGTTTGGGGAACACTATTCTTTGGATGAGCTACCAGAAAGAGGCAGAAAACCCAGTTATTCCAACCCGAAACTGGAGCAGCAAGTGGTATCTCTAAGTATCTCTAATCATGAAGAACATATCAATGTCAATACGTGATTTGGCCAAAAAATCAAGAACGAGTGTCGGAATGGTCCAGCGTATCAAGAGGCGAAACCACCTGAAGACCTACAAGAAGCAGAAAATCTCGAAACAAAGTGCAGAACAGAAAAAGCGAGCAGCAACAAGGGCCCGGAAATTGTATTCGCGTCTTTTGCAGCGTCCAGATGCATGCGTTTTGATGGACGATGGGACCTATGTAAAGGAGGACTCAAAAACCCTTCCAGATCCACAATACTTTACTGTCGTTGTTGGGGAGGATTTGAGCGATGCGGACAGGTTGATTCGATTCAAGTGGAGAAATTCGGTCGAAAGGTACTGGTATGGCAAGCAATATGTTCCTGTGGTTTGAAGTCAACAATTTTTTACACTACCGGAACTATAAATGCGGAAATCTATCGATCAGAGTGTCTCCAGAAGAGATTGTTGCCTTTATATAAGAAGTATAGTACACCTCCACTGTTTTGGCCAGATTTAGCGTCGGCTCACTATGCCAAAACCACTCTCAATTTGCTTGCGGAAAAGGGTGTAGATTTCGTTGAGAAAAATATCAATCCACCAAATTGCCCTCAGCTTCGACCCATCGAACGTTACTGGGCAATCGTGAAGAGAGTCTTCAAGAAGACTGATAAGGCAGCTGGGAACATGTAGGAGTTCAAAAAAAAATTGGGCTCAAGCGTCCAAAAAATGCGATGCAACACTTGTCCGGAACTCGATGAAGAGCATTCGATCCAAAGTTCGAAAATTCGTGAAGGAATAACTTAAATTTCATCCGGTCTTCATTATGTTCAAGTTTTACCTCGTACAATAAAGGATTTTCCTCGTACAATAATTTTTGTATGAACAAAATATCGGTTTTCAACATAATTTGAAAGAAAGTTTGTGGATAACTTATTTTCGATACACTCCTTACGTGGTAGCGAAATAAATGAGCAGAGTATGTAATACTTCAACTGCTGATTGGATTCATGCTTTCCAATGTGGATCTATAGCATAAGATAATCCCTCTTAACATCGTCAAGGTGAAAAATGTGATCTATGAAAGGTATAGTTTTTCTCTGGATTTCAATCAAAACTCCTAATTGTGTAGCAATGGTTGCCTACGGTGACAGTTTGTGTGATAATTGATTGGGATCAGAGCTCCACAAAAGTAAACTAGGTGAGTTAAAAATTCTTGCTCGCCAGCTTCAAAGGTATGTTTCAGATTCTGACATTATCCAATGCGACATATTGCGTTAATTATATCACTTTGCCACTGGAATCTGTGCTGTCAATTTGTCACAGATAGAACAGTTTGTTGAATTGATAAGTATGCAAATATTGATTAATCCGTTTTGCGTCTCCCATATCTTTGGTACTACAAAGAACACCTATGATTTTCGTTGCTCGGGTAACTATAAATAGATAGTTTTTAAAATGTTTAATATATGCATTTAATTGAACATAGCTCAATGGCCTCACACCTGATGATCCACAGCCTTTAAAATTCGAACGCATGCCTTTCGTTGTAATGCCTTCCAAAAAACGACAAGAATCAACTGAGTTGACGCAAATCAACCCGTTGAAGCATTTTTTTCCCTCAAAGCCCTTTGGAATTTGATTTGTCTAACTTCATCCCAAAAATACCTAACGACGCCATTCATCATCAAAACGCTGAATCCATGTTAACAAAAAGCTTTTGTTCATACCTGCCCACCGAAAATCATTAATTATTTCGCTTTGAATTATAACCCAAAAAATTAAAACCAAGCGAAAATTATTGTTACCCCCTTCAGCTCGAGCATCCTCTCTCTCGAGATCACAGATCTAAGCATTGCCAACCTTCAAGAACCATTTTACCCCTCGGCAGAGGTAGAAATTAAAAAAAAAGAATCCAAAACTCATCTCAACCACTCGCATTTTTATTACGAAATAATTATCTCATTCCGAGGCGGGTGGAACCCTTTTTATTCTCACCTTTTCGCTTGTTTTTATATCATTTGAAACACGCCACCCCGGCCAACACAAACAATTTCTTTCTATTAATTGTCTTCTCTCGTGGTCCAAATGGGTTTGAATGCCGGTTGGAGTCTAATCTTCTTGGCACCACCCCTCCCCCTCCCCTCCCCACCACCATCACAGCAACCCGACTCGCGGTTATAGATGGGAAAAATATGGAAATGCTCCGTTTGCGGCGGCTGCCCGCTGGTTACAGCGAGGCGACGGGGATGGAAAATTTTATTTATTTTCTGCTTTTGCACGAGCGATTTTGATTTTTTTTTTCTATTTTGCTCAAAGAGTGCTTTCATTTTTTGTTCTGTTTGTTATCACGAATCTGCTCGGTAGCGGCACGGATTCGATTGCGAGCGAGAGCAAACCCCAAGGAGGCATACAATTTGATT
Organism: Aedes japonicus; assembly: GCA_034211315.2. Lineage (NCBI taxonomy): Eukaryota > Metazoa > Arthropoda > Insecta > Diptera > Culicidae > Aedes > Aedes japonicus. The sequence goes on along the minus strand of JASCZW010008245.1, from coordinate 44,063 downwards.
TTTTTTTTCGCCTACTCTAGAGGTGGTTTTGCGAGCCACTAGAGTTGCATCTGGTGGAACGCCGACCAAAGAGTTCCGAGTGGGGAGATGAAAAAAAAAATGAATGGAAACGGGAATTTCAGCCAGAACGGAACGGAACGCTCGCTGAGTGCACGAAAATTGGGCTGAAGAACTCGATTTCTGCTCCAGTTCTTCAGCTTTTTGCTCCAGTCCGGGGTAGCAGTGTAAGGCAGCAATCCAGTTAGTTGGCTGCTGATAACGATAATCCTTTCGAGAACGAACGGCCGCGGAAAATTTTAATTAAACATTGGGAAATACTGGCGAAGGTGGTCTGTGTGGGTGCCAAAAAAAAGTGGAAGTTGTTTTGTATTTGAAAGCTGCAATTGATTAATGTTGTTGTTAAAATAATTTATGGTGTTACATGTGAGTGTAAGGGATGAACACGTTTGAACTCACACCCACATACACAGCTATAACTCGCCAACCACCGAATTATATATACTGCAAATTTCGGTGACCATTACCACATCTTCCAAGTATAAGTAAATGTTTTATAAAAGTATAAAATGAATCTCGAGAAACGGTGAAGAGAACAAAATGCTTCCTAGAAAAAATATTTTAGACGCAATTTTTTTTCATCTGGTAAACTGAAGAATCCAATGAACAGAATCCAAAGCTTATTTTGTCATAGAAAAATAATATCCTTCAAATGACATGACAATTTAACACTTTCAAGCAATAAAGAAACAGGAATTTTCGTCATATTTTCCAATTTCATATTCCGTTTAAAAGTTGAGCAAGAAATTGGTACAGTTAACAGCAGTTATGAAAACGATTTTAATTTTAATGACCTCATCGGAATCATGATTAAACACATCTGTAGAAAAACTAGTTATGTTTTTATTACACTATTAAATTAATAAGTTTTTCGAAACTGAAAATGTGAAGAAATCTGTATTTTCCATTTCATTCCAACTACCTTCACCTTAACTACGATGTAACAACAAAGGCAACAAAAATTGCAGCAATTACTATATTAACAACCATTTTACCAAAAACAAGAACAATAACTACATCTACAAGCTCACACACGGCATTACCGCTGCATAAATAGCTTTTAGCGGCTGCTCGTGTTCAATTTTTGCACCCACCGAGCACAGACAATTGGCCAAAATTCATAAATTTTCAAAAAGGGAAGACCTTTATCGAGCGAAAAAACATTCACTCCTAGACTGAATGCGCCCGCTTGTAGTCAAACTCACAAGACAATCTGCAGCTGGTGACCAACGATACTTGAAGGCACTACTACAGGACCCAAAGATAGTGGACACTGTGAAGGCATACCTTTCATTTTTGCACGATCAGTACGTATACGTGCAATAACTAAACCTAGCGCAACTCTACTGCAAGCAGCCAAGGGGCTTCCATCGGGTATAAAGCTTCTACATGACATTTTCCTGGACATTCACGAGAAGCTTGGAATCACCCCGAGTCTCACCTTTGTAGACTGCTGTACACAGAAGTTGTCTCCATTGTATTCGGTCCAAGGCAGTGACTCGCCAGCCTCGCAGTCTGCGGAGGATCCGAAGGTCATCTTGTACTTGATCGATTCACCTTGCTCGTTAACTGGGCTGTCGTCTTATGACATTCCCAACCCATCGTAGTTGACCGATTATAGCAATGTGTACGATGGGAGGTTTTCCCAGCATTATAATCAATTCATGGTCCATTCGCATGCTCCACGTTCCGTGGAGATCATACACAGCACCTTCCGTTCAAAGACACTACCTGCCTAATTAATGTCTTGTAGATGGTCAACTTTGTAGTTCGGCGAAATTTGTTCGATCTGAGTTTCCTTCGGACTCCAAAGCAGGCACGATTATCAACCATAATGCGCCTTTGTATCTTTCTACTGGTGTCGTTATCGGTGGTCACCAATGAGTCCAAATACACGACTTCGTCTACTACCTCGGTTTCATCACCGTCGATCTGAACTCGTGGTTGGAGGCTAACATTGTCTTCTCTTCCTTTCATGTATTTTATTTTCAACGCATTAATCACAAGCCCAATCCTACTATCTGCACCCTTAAATCTGATGTATGTACGTGTCCGCCATCGTCTCAAAGATACGTACTACGATATCAACGTCGTTGGCGAAGCCAAATAGTTGGACAGGCTTCCTGAAGATCGTGCCACTCGTGTCTATCTCAGCTCTTCAAATGACACCCTCCAATGCAATGTTAAACAACAAACACGACCGTCCATCACCTTGCCGTAATCCTCTACGAGATTCGAAGGGACTCAAGAGTTTCCCTGTTACTCGGATGACACACAACTTGTGCAACTTGTAGGCAACGCTTAGTAGCGTGATTGGACGATAATTGCAGCAATCCAGCTTGTTGCCCTTTTTATAGATGGGACACACTATTCCTTCCATCCAATCTCTCGGTAAACATTCCTCCTCCCAAATCTTGGTAATTTCCCAGTGCAGCGGCCAGTGCTTCACCACCGTATTTTAAAAGCTCGGCAGAGAGTTGGTCAACTCCAGCAGCTCTGTTGTTTTTCAACCGACCAATTTCCTCCTCAACTTCCTGAAGGATTGGCGTCGGGATCCTGTCATCTTCTGCGTGTGTTCCTAGATTTATTACCGTCCCTCTTTCGTTTGCTGCAATAATGCCGTTTAGGTGCTCTTCGAAGTACTGCTTCCACCTTTCAATCACCTCGCACTCTCCTGTGAGAATGTTGCCTTCCAGGTCTCTGCACCTATCGGCTTGTGGTACGTAGCCTTTGCGCGAGCTGTTCAAATTCTCGTAGAATTTGCGTGTGTCGTTAGCACGGTACAGTGCTCCAATTTCTTCGTGGTCTTGATCTTCCGTCTGGCGCTTTTTCCTTCATAGAATAGAATTTTATCAGTTCCGTGCCTGTCTATACCGTTCCACATTCGTTCTCGTACAGTGTTGCAGCATTCTCGCCCGTGCTGCATTCTTCTCCTCTACTAACGGCTTGCATTCGCCATCAAACCAGTCCTTTTTTCGTTTAGGTGCAGAAGTATCTGGTGTCACTATTGTAGTGCTACCAATGGCGGTTCGAATATCTTTCCAGCCATCCTCAAGAGTAGCTGCGCCAAGCTGCTCTTCCTTTCGTAGGGCCGCTTCTAGCTGTGGCGCGTAATCCTGTTAGGTCGTGGTTTCCGAATTCGAGACGTGTTGTACACCGTCGAGAGTTTTGAGCGCAAACATGCTGCAACTGCGTAGTGGTTCGAGTCTATGGTCGCACTGTGATATGTGCGAACGTTGATGTTATCGGAGAAGAATTCCCCGTCGATTAGAACTTGGTTGATTTGATTCTCTGTTCGTTGGTCAGGTGATCTCCAAGTAGCTTTGTGGATGTCTTTAAGGGGGTAGAAGGTACTTCAGACTACTAAGCCACTGGAGGCCGCAAAGTTCACGCATCGTTGGCCCTATAACCGGTCTGTACATTGCCTCCCATCCTACCTGAGCGTTTACTTCGCAAATGACGACTTTGCCCAGCACTACAAAACCGGTGTTCAGCTCGTTTGTGGACCCACAGCTCAGGTAAAATGTAGCCGCTCGATACCCTTTTTTCCATACCTTCTGTCGTGTCCAGCAAACCCCCTGCAGTGCTACGTCTTCGAAGCTACGTGGGTGAACTTCGTCGTAGATTATACTATCACAGCCAGGCAAGCAGAACAATTTGCAGTTCCATGTTCCAAGTTTTCAGTCGTATTCCAGTCCGTATTAACTTCTATATTATTTGTAACATTGCATTTATTAAGGGTGGCTTGTTTGACCTTCCTCAACCCTCTGTCTTGCCAGAGGACCATCGTGCTCAGCAATGTTTAGTGCCCCAAGCTGGCACGAGAACGATGATCAGCCGCTCCTAACATGGAGAACAGGCGTTGTTTTGAGCCGCCCCTCTTACATGGAGAACAGACACTTAGATAGACTGCACCCGTTCAATAGGGCAGCCCCCTTCCCTGTCAGTATATGACCAAGGGGTTGGTTACCAGATCTTTCCAATGGTTACTCATACCGCAGAAGGCACCACAGGGAGATAGAGATAGGAGTTACTGCACAGAAAAAAATAATTAATTTTAACAAACGTGTAAAATATCCTCTCGTTTAAATCCAAGCTAAAGGAGACGTAAACAACGAAATTGTTTGCAACTTTTCATGTTCCATACAACAATATTGGCAATCTTTCATACAACAGTCTGGATTCAGGCGTTATCTCGTTTAAATTTACATGAAATATCCCATTATTTTCTGCCAAATCTAGCATTTCCTTTATGTGCATTAGATAACGCAGAAAATTCAGTGTTTCTTTTTATCTGCGTGGACAAGAGACTAAAGATACCTGTAAGGTCTATTTTAGCTCGATACACTAATTCCTGAGATTTTCCAACTTCTTGATCCCGAAAAATAATTTTCGGGAAGGTCTACAAAATACTCTTCAGCGGTCTTGATGATTTTCTCGCTGATGTTTTTTATTGATGAGCAATTTTTGGAGGTTTGGAAACAAATAATCGTCCGAGGGAGAGAAATCGGGTGAAAACGGTGGATGCGGAAACAATTCGAGCCGTGAGTCCTTGATTTTAGCCGTGGTTGTGATGCTTTTGCCTTGCAAACACGAAATTATTTTTCACTTCATGTGAGGCCGTTTTGTAGCGATTTCAGCCTTCAATCGCTCCAATAATGCACAGTAAAACTTGCTGTTGATAGTATTATTCTTTTCAAGGAAGTCCACGACAAGTAGGCCATGACAATCCTAGAAAACTGACGCAAACATCTTTCCGACGCATTGAGCCTCCCTAGGCCGCTTCGGAGCACTCGTGTCGGCTTCAGTTCATTGGACTGCAAGGCCCTTTATACCCCATTTGCAGTAGCATTGGGCATTTTGGCGGTCAATGAGGTTACTTTTCACCCCACTTAGTAAGTATTGCGAATTGGGTTGTTTGGTTTGCTTGATCGTATCGTTGGAACGAGACTCTTAATTTCCCGTGGAGATCGTGTGAATACATCCCAGGAACAAGATCATGAAGGGATGGTGGCTACCATACATTCATCCATACATACATACTTACATTTGATCTGACATCAGTTTACGTTGTATACTTTGCTGCTATCGAGCAAATCCTTCGAGTATCCTTCAGTAGCTTGTTTGTACTAATAACGAATGCATTAAAAAATAGACTTATTTTGGAAACGAAACAAAATCAAAATTTAACTCAATGGCACAAATTCTTCATAAACCTGCGTTAATTATGCTATCTACACTAAATCCGCCGAGTGACTTTTCAGCAGTTGGCGGAGCCGTTAGCTATCACCGGTTAAAATGTGGATGTCGGCATGTCCTTTAGCTCTTCCATAACCTTAGCGATTAGCTGCTCCTCCCTTTTGGCATCGAAATCATTGGAGTAGATCTTTCGTTTGAGGTTGTCCCTCGTAGTGTATAACTCCGGTTCACTGCAAGCTCCGAAGGAAAGAACAGCTGCTTGGATTCTGGCTGATTGTCATCCGCGAACGACCTGTGTTGTAGATATATTTGACGCCAAAGTTTACCTCACTGTAGGGTTGCCACATTATTTTCATTCCCATCTTTTTTTTCCCAAAAACTCTTTTTTATCGGTGATTAATTGCTGAACATGTTGGTAAAAATCATTGCTTCAAACTTTGGGTTGTAAAAGCGAAACTTTCCAGACGCCTGAATGCTAATGAATTTCCTTTTACTTTTCTTGCGCCAAAAGAAGAGCATGAAAATCGAGGCAGGAGGGCCGAGTGTCATTCAACTCAGTTCAGGCACAGTTCAGTCTATGATTGCATACTGAACTATTTATATGCCAGTTTTAGTTCTGTTAACGTCAAATTTAAGTTACAGAATCCTCACAAAATTTGTTAAAATTTCGTTATGATTGATTATCCATGAAAATATGGCCTGAAGATATACCCGAGAGCACATAAATTGTGAGATGGAAATATGTTCATAGCAGCTCAAAACCGAACAAGACCAGTATTGACATAATAATGAATCATGAGATGTTTGTGTTGATTAATAAAAGATACAGGATAGGTGAACCAAATCAAAACGGAATCGAAACAATCAATCATTGTTATTATGTCTGTACATAAATTGGTTTGGTTTAGATTTTAGTTGTGATTTTAATGTTGGCTGAACAAATCCTCCTTTTCCTTTCATGTAACACTTGAATCTAAGGATGGTATCTATGGTGTCCGTACTCAGGCGTTCCGGGTTTTGGCCTTATTTAGAATGTATTGCGAGGAAACTCGCTCCACCTCTTCTGAAGAATGCGGAATTAGTAGAAATTTGCAATGAACATTCTAACAAGGCAAAATCCAGCTTTTGCTCGTTTGAAACACTGCAGTTTTCTCCAACAAGTTTCCAAGTCATCCGATCGTTCCACCTCGATGTACTTTTAGATGAAAACCGTCTCAGCTCACAAAACTGATTTTCAAAGGCATGTATTTCAACGTTTTTAAAGAATTTTTGATATTTTATAACATTCGAGTTAAACTCCTTCTCGAAGTCAATGCTTGATGCAGTTGTCAGAACTGGATTGTTCGTATCAAATCACCTAATGATCTGTTCAATCAACTTGGTATAGAAAGCACTGAAGATTGAGTAGAAAGTCTTCGTCCTGGTATCATCGAGAGTTCTGGATCTGAGCATTTCTCCTACTGTTATCCCGATGTATTACAGACTTCTTACGAAGATGTTTCTCGAAATCAGAAACTCCAAAATCTGTCAGGTGTTTTAGGTTTAGCAGGGACTTCAGCTGATAGCACATGTTTGGGAGTTCTAGAACATCTGACGGGAAGATTGTTGACAATATATTGGGGCAATACGTAGCTAAAGAAAATAAGAAGTGGCTTTGTCATCGAGTCATTAGGATGACAGAGAATGATCTGTGCGGTTTGATTGTTATCACAGTTGGATTGGAACGAGAGAAACCGCACGAGCTTCAAAAACCGTTCCAAATTTCTTTGGAAAACAAACACCAACGATAGCCATTTAGTGGTAGATAGATGCAGAAATGTCTAAAGCTCCATATTCAAGAAACTTTGCATCATCTGGAATACCTTGGATCGTTGGGACTGTAGGACAAGTAACTGTATATATATTTCATCAAATGTTCCCGATACAATGTCAGCTTTTCGCATGTATAGCTTGCACAAAGAGCCAAGCAGTGGAAAATGATCGAATGAGTACAGTCACGTTTCAACATTTTCTGACGGATCGGTAGGAACTCCTCATTACACATGCTCCATCTGATCCAAAACCCACAAGTTTTTTTTTTTGTAATCAATGCCACTGCTCCAGAACTACTAAACAATAGCATTGTAGATAGTTTGATGATCCACCAGGTCCCCAATTCGTCCCCATCATCATTCAACTTTGAAGTTTTTGAGTGGATAAGCAGTTGCCAAAAATCTTTAAAATCTTGCCAGAAATCTTAAAAGGTCATCTTGCCTTCGGTCTTTCTCTTCAGCTTCTGCTGCACTTCAGCTCGACGGTTTTACCTTTCTCTAAAAAGAAGAAGATGTTGAACATGCCAGATTGGATTTTTTCGGCAGACACAGAGTGCCGCACTATGTTTTCATTTTGGGGGGAGCTGGCAGTACGTACAAAATAACGCCGTCATTTTTTTCTGGACGCTTGGTTTATTCGCTAAATCAGTCCATTTTTTTAAATGCACAAGTTAGTTGAGTCTGACGTTAAAGTTTTTGAGTGAAATAGTAAAACACTTGGTTAATGTCCTCAGCGCGGCTGTTTTGACAGATTTTAAACGACGAAACGTACTCGTTTTTTTTGGGACGTATTTGGCGATATCATATGTCAAGTCATTTGGAATGGTTTGAGCTGTGGCTTCGATATTCGATATTACACTGAAAGTTAATTTTTGTATATATTACAAAATCGTAGTAACTAGTCACAAATCCATTCGTTGCTTTCTGCAACCAAGCTGATTTGTACTGAAAACTATCAAAAGCACGAATCTTTTGTTGGCACAGAAAGAACATTCGTGCATTGGGCAATTCAAAGAGCAACGCATATTTTGTCACACATTAAAAAGAAACGTCTCTCTTGTGGTTGCATGAAGGACTGACAGATCTACTTTATCGACTCGAAATGTAATTGACAAAAAAACGCAACCACGTGGAGTTGTCCAGCGTTTTTTTTTTATGTTTCTGACATGGGATTTGAACCTGAATTTTTGAAAAGTTGTGAAACTGAATCCGTGGTTGATCTTACTAGGCCATGCTGACTCGTGAGAAGATCCAGGATTGCTAAACATGAATTTATTGCTCTCGACAGCGCTTTAATTTTTATGTTGGGATAAATAAATTATTCCCGCTCATCACAACAGCAACACCATTTTGTATGAGTACGATATAATAGAAACAGCGATTGGCTGGTCTTTACGAAATTCATTTTGTGCATTTTACAAAAAAGTGTAATGGTAGCATTTCACCAGATAAACAGCATTATGATTGTTTCATACAATATACGATACATTTTTTCAATGTACAAAATCGATGTTTACTAAACGCGTGAAGGCTTCTTTACGAAAATAAATTTTGAGTGTAGGTTCCAGATTGTGTTGGCAATCAAACTTAGAATAGTGGTCTGCAATACTTGAAAGATAGACAAAATTAACGGAGAACGATAAACTCTAGGGTTTTTTTTTCATTAGGGCGAATCTGCAATTGAGAGACTCTCTTTGATTACTTTCTCTTTCATTCATATTCCATTCAGCGTTACGTTTTTCATTCAGCTATTTGTAGAGTATGGTAGCCAGCACCGTTGTGTTTCTATCTGTACTAGAGAATCCCTCAAAAGATTTATAATGGCGCTGAAATAAATGAAATAGAGCGAGAGAGGAGAGAGCCTCTCATTGTTAGATTCGCCCTTTTGAAAAAAAATTCTAGAACTATCGTTTTGACTTGAGATGAAGGGGCCATAGTTACGTATTAGTAGTGCCTAAACAACAATAACGCTAACAATACAAACATTCTGGTGGCGGCAATTCACGTTCACGATACAGTCGATTTGTAATATCGTAGGTGTCAAGAAGTATCGTTGCTCCCGAGGACAGAGCGATCGGTGTCCGGGAAGAGAATCCATTATCACGTGATTTTCACGAGATATTTGGTCTTGAAACTACCTAGCACGATAATCTCATAGGCTGCATGAAAACAATAAACGGTTCTCAAAAAACGTCAAGCTTAACTCGGACACACATAATGTTTCCATTCACAAATATACATTGCTTCCGATTGAATGCTCAGAAAACATGAGAAAGAGAGGTAAAAGTGAAGAGTAGTGTTAATTTTAAATTCTTCTAGTTTCCGAATCAGTAAGGAGTAGCTAAAAGCAAGTATGTCTGTTATACAAATAGAGAGAGAGAGAGAGAGAGAGAGAGAGAGAGAGAGAGAGAAGCAGAGCGAAACGCTCTGACTCGGCTTACACACTTAGAAAATTTTGCAGTATTCGGTAATTTTTTACAGAACTTTCAACAGTTGAACAGTTCGGTAATCCGATTTAACAGATTTCGGTAAAATTTGACAAGTTCCGGTAATTTTTTTTTACCGGAATACAGTAAAACTTCACCGAAATTCGGTAAATCAGATTACCGAACACTCAGCTGTTGAAAGTTCGGTAAAAAAAATACCGAATACTATAAAATTTTCTAAGTCTATCTTATCTATCTAAGTGTAGATAGAAAGAATTTGAGTTGCAGGTTGCTGTAGTTATAATTCATTCTTTCAGCTACTGTTCCCAAATTCTGACGTACTTGTGTCGCGCGGGTTCAAAAAATAAAAAAATACAAATGCAGGATTCTGTCCGAACACGACCAATGTGGTCTTTATTCAAAGAAATACAGGTCTTTATCACAGACATTGAAAACAAATCATGTACACTGCCAATTGTAGAAGAAATCGAAAATTAACAATTTTTAACAAAATTTCGTATTTCGGTCAAAAGAAAAAACAAACCGCGCTGCAGACTTCTGGGAGTATGCGTCGTTATTTCCATTATGGAATAATGAAATATTTTACACAGCAATAGAATATTCAATCTTCATACATGATACTTCTTGCTCCATCGACTTTGAATACAAAGAAGTGCCGGAATACGCCTTAGTCATCGACTAATCAACACCAAAATGCGCAGTTTGTCTGAACCAAGGTAGTTCTGGTATAATTTTTATGTATACCCAATAATACCAAATTTCCTCATACTCACTAAATTCGCTCATAATTAGTCAAAACGGAAATCGTCTATTCAACGTGAACATTTTTGAGAAACCTATTAATGATTCTGATTCAAAAGCAAACACCAGACTCCTTTCTGTTTCCTTTCACACCAACGAATTTCTCCGTTTTCGCCGCATTAGCCATTCGCAACATACAATGATCGTCCCTATTCTGAGAAAAATTCCATTAGAGCACGCCAGTCATCCCAACACAGCCTTCCGTATGCGTATTTAAGCTGTGCCTTGTCCATCGTACCATCTCAAACACACACACACATGCAGCCCACGATCAATGATGAATGCGTCCTAAAGGTCACTTTTCGGACATCTATCAATTTACCCTGAAATGGAAATGCCCTGCAGCCGGAATTGGAAGATTCGATAACCGCATTAACCCCGTGTACTGGGTCGTTTTGCTGCTCGGCTTGGCTTTGCTAGGCTCTGTTTCGGCCTGGTGGCAAAAAACCCGAAAACTCTTTTTCCAACCCTCTTCAATGGCGTCAGCATCCACGGACGGAAAGTTCATTTGGGAATCCTTTTTCATTTCCACCCGGCTGCAGCACTGTGTAGACCAGGTAAGGGCATTTCGAGAGCTCAGCTAGGAAATCCTCTCAAAATCAATAGAGCATTTTTCGATCAAAAACGACTGGCTTTCGGAAGAATTTCTGAGGGTTTGCGTTGTCGGTTTGCGGAACAGGTATCTACATACTCTGCTAAGGTCGGTCGACAGACGGTCCGTAAATTCCTGGCTGGAGCAATGTGACCGAATGATAGATCTTTCCCCGAAGAACGATTAAAAAATTCAACAGTGAAATGCTTTATTGAATATAATGATGCAATCATGACCGGTGAGGATGGAGTGGAAGTCAGGTGAGCGAGCACGGCAGCAATGCTGGCAGATAGGTCCAAGAAAATCGTCCGGATAGCTCGATGAAAGCTGTGTCAATCAACGTTGGGTCATTTTAAGGGTGGTTTTTTGAAATTTGCAACCATCCAATACATTCGATGGTATAACAGGAAATCTTCAAGCAGAACCACGAAATTATTTCCCGAAAAAAAGTCTGGATCCTACGCACCGTCACTCCGGGCGACCGAACGAATGTTTGGCAGTTGGCCAAAAATCCAACCGATAAAGCTCTTGACACTGAGGCTAGCAATCGCACATACCGCTGTACACACACACCGACGAAGACTGCATCCATAGGCAGTCCCAATGAACTCGGGAAAAAAGAGGAAAAAACGCCTAGACTTCAGATAAACTGACGTGTGGCTCTCTGGGCTCTGTCGAATTTGACTGTTTTGCTGTTTTTTCGAGGTTATTATGCACAGTGCCGCAGTCCAATGTGTAGGACCTACCTCATCGCGTTGGGTGAAAAAAAAGGTGCTGCCGATGCTGTGGTTGCTTGGATTTCTTTTTTTTTGAGTTCTAGTTGGTGATGAAGAGAATGCTGGAAAATAGCCAGCGAGTGAAAACTGTCGATTCAGGCTACTGGTTTTCGACACCACTCGCATCTGTACCAATCTTCCTGTATCACCTCTGGGTATGGGTTCCAAAGTAGCACAAAATGTGAGGGGAACTGAAGTTTTGAGGAAAACAATCGAGAAAGGCGGATGCTGACAAATGTTTTATGAATTAAAGCGTTTGCCGGCGTATGTCCTGATCGGGTGAAAAAAGGTGTGCTCTGTGATGTTGCCGAACCAGGGATGTTTGTTGCTTGTTCCAGCCAGTCGGGCGGCACGATTTCTATTTGTTCTGATTTGTTTTGTTGCGGGCATTTTATTCAAGTGCTGTGAGGAGGACTGTTGAAATATCACCGATCAATACGAGTGTTGGCGAGTATCGGATCAGATGAGAAATTTAAACCGATAGACTGTTCCGACAAATGTAAATTAATTATTGAATAACCGTCAATTTGATTTGCATGCAATACTTCAACTCTTGGCTGCGTCCTGTTGCTTTCACCGAAAGAAAACTGATGTAATATTTTTTCCAATATTTTGCACGGAAGAATGAAAATGCACGGATCTTTCCCTCGACAAAAGAAAAAGGATTTTGCACAAATGGTACACCGTCAGTGGTCTTACGATCAGAACGCTGGCTAATAAAGGAGATGTGAGAGTCTGAGTAGTTTAAACCATATTACGGAGATATTTAAAACAGTGGTCTTTCGTGGATATTGATTCTCGTTGACTCCAGAATTAATTGAAAAGTAATGGATTATTTCTAGCGATATTTAGAACACTGAAAGTTAATTTTAGTTTCTAATACAAAATCGCAGTAGTACTCACAAATCCATTCGTTGTTTTCTGCAACGAAACCGATTTATTTTTATATGAAAATACATTCGTAATTAATGGTACACGCGCAACTGTCAAAAGTAATTAAAGCTTTGTTAAATATTAGAAAAACATTCACATTGTACGAACGGTACAAAGAGCTACGTATATTTGGTCACAAATTAAAAGAAAGTCATGTGGTATTAAACAAGAACTGACAGATTCATTTTATCGACTCAACATAAATATAGACAAAAAAAAGCGCAACCATGTGGAGTTGTCTCAGCGTTTTTTTAATGTTTTCCTGACATGGGGTTCAATCCTGGAAGATTCAGTGCCAATTTGAATCCATGGTTGATCTCACCAGGCCACGCTGACTCAGGAACATGTTTGACGATATGAAGCGTTAGCTCTCGGCAGTGCTTAAGTTTTTATTTTGGGTTAGATAAATTATTCCCGCTCAAACCAGCAGAAACACAATCAAGCATGATGCCTTTTCGAAAAAAATTCTAGGTAATGAAGTGTTTTTTTTTTAAGAAAACAATACACTGAAACTAAATTATTCGTAAATTCAAGCTTAAAAACATAGAACGTTGATTTTCTCAAGCGACTCTTCCTTCGATCCTCCTTAATTTTTTTTAAACAAAGCTGAAGTTATGTTCCTTAGCTGGTGAAAACTTTAAGGTGGTAACTTCTTTAGTTTTTTAATTTTTTGTTTTTTAAGTATTTATTAATTTTTCATACATTCTGTACCATTTTTAGTTAAAAAGATCATCACAACTTTTTTCGTTAGCCTATCCGTTCTCAAGTTAATGCGAATTTTCATTACAGATATTTTTGTTCTTGCAATTTTTTTTTAACTCTTATTGATTGTTAGTCGCGAGTTCCACAACAAAATGTATTCTTCATAATAGATTCTTGAAAAACAGGCAATCAAATTTATTGCATATAAGATCATACGAATACATTATATATTTTTGGTTCATCATGTGAATTACAAAAAACCTTAACTAAAATTTGGTTACTCACAACTGGAATGTAAGAATGATATTTTTAAGTTCCTGGAATTGGTTTTGCTTTCTTAAAAATCGGATCGAATTCTGTTTTGGCCTTTTTGTATTCATCCGTGGAAACATAGCAAATGTCATTTTTGTTTCATGAACCTCTTTAGCGATTATTTGCCCATGAGAAGTTGTTCAGTACCTACAGGATATTCGTGCTGTTTAGCTAAACTTGCTCTAGTCACCATTCTTCAAGTACCTCCAATTGCATCACAAGGACTCTTTCCGTGAGAAGTTGCAAAAAAATGCCATTCAATTTCAATATTATTTCTGTCTTGAAATCCGCAGATTCGCATTTTCGTGAATCGTACAAACACAAACTTTATGGGATTTTGATTTACTGAGAAGTTTACAATGTTTTGGCCGTAAGGCTGCAAATGAACTAAAGCATAGTTCAACATCTCTGTGGGTCTCAATGCAAGTATGACTCTTTGAGTGACATCGTCAGGAGACGTTTTTGTGTTACCTGGCCTACACCACTCGTCACTACCGAGACATAGGCTCTTTGGCCCGGCCGAACTCTGCTGCTTCCGTCATCTTTTTGTAGAATTCGGCAATTTGATGTACTAAATCTGCATTCAGCCCATGTTCTAGTTTGGAAGAGGGTTTACATAATATTCCATCTTTGGTCCTTTACCTGCAAGAGACGTAACGGATGGGATGGTAATGACTATAGATTCACTTTTCATATCTACAGGTCTCGTTGATTGCACACCAATTGGTAGAAGGCACTTCCTCATCATTTCGAAGGGTGGCGGATTTGTTGGGTACGATATACTAGAGGACGACACTTGTGCGAAGTTTTGCGTCGAATTTACCAACCAGTGGCATCTTGCAACCCAAAGATCTTAATCTTTCCAATAACGCCAGCTGTCAAGTTTCTCTAGTCTCTCAAACCACACTTCTTCGATTTGGGAAGAGGTTTACATCACTTGAAAGTATTATCCATGTTTGAAAATAAACTTGCTTGTTTAATTGAAAAGCTATGAAGATAACCTAATTTAAATGTGAAGAACTTCCCAATATATAGTACTTTGTTGATTTTATACCAATCTTCATTTCAAATGTATGGCAGACTCCATCGTATTGATATGTATCTATAAGAAATTTGTTCCAGGCACGGGTGTAAATAACAATTTACCTGACTGCTGTCTTGTCAATTGGTACCTTTTGGTCGACCGATTTTGGGCAAAATGCTTAAAAAATCCCGATATATTAACCGTTTTTTAGTTTTATCATTTACTTCAGATAGCAACAGTTTGTATCGCTTCCGTTGCGCCTAAAAAGAAACGGGGAAGGCTGACAGCCTCTAGCTCTGGAAAATTTTTGATTCTTATTCAATAACATTCATAGTAATATTCATTTTGTTGTGGACATCGTGACTAACATTTGAAAATGGCTGAAAATATTGTCACAACAAAATGTCTTTTTAAAAAAAATCGCAATAACTTTAGAACGACTGGGTTTATGAATAAAGTTTTAATGTGCTTTTTAACCAAACATGGATACAAAGAGTCTATGTTTGGTAAAGTTATATTAGAAAGTACGCGGTTTCACAAAATTCAAAAAATCCATAAAAATTTTAAAACAAAATTTTAAAAAAAAATTTGAGAAGTGACCGTCTAAACATCTTCACAAGATTTAAGGATATAATTGTAAGTTTTTCGAAAAAAAAAAATTAAATTTAAATGGGTGAGGGGGGGGAGGTATGATGGCTTCGAATCAATGTTTTAAGCATAAATTTTAATTTTTTAGTTTCAGTGTATTTTTTTTTTTTTTGCAAAACACTTAATGATTTACAACTTTTTTTTAGACGACATTTTGATCAGAATAATCGTTTACATGTTATGATCTTGTGAAAAAAACATCATATATTACATTAGCCCATGAAATGTTTGGATTTTTTTATGATAAACGTTATCACTAACAAAACGCTACGCGAGACAAGACACAACACTTATCGTTATTACAAATTAAAAAAAAATTACCTCTTGGTCGACCGATTTTGGGCACAATGCTGCCCATCTACGGGACTATGTCCGACCCGGACCCGTAGTCGGACATAGTTTCGTAGATGGGCAGCATCGTGCCAGAAATTTTTTTTATAATTTTTTTTTGACACGCTTTGACTTTATTGTTGAACTTTCAATTTAGTGCTAAGCGTTTAAATTTAGTGTGACCTCCCTCATCCTTCCACATTACTTCTAGTCGAGGGGCATATTCCAGATCACTATGTTCGCAGGTAGTTTCGAGAGCTTCAAAATAGTCATTTTTGTTAAAAACCGATGCCTTATCCATTTTATCATCCGTAGACTTTCTATCAGATTCAAATCAGGAGATTCGTGCATGCTTATGTGGTGGTTTTCTTCACGGAGTGCTTTCGATCGTTGTTCTGTAGAAAGATATAGTTAGTTTTCCTGCCAGTTATTGAAAGAAAAACCTCCAAATTTTCACAGAGCAAGTATATGATCCATTTGAAATGTGCCGAAAATCCTTATCCATATCCGACCAGACCAGACAAACGCTTCCCAGACCAAGATATTCAAACCTCCATGTTTCATTGTCTTCTGGATTTACCGATCCTTTTGTGCTTCACCAGAAGCTCTCCGAACGCTCGAGCCCCATTTTTGTCCAAATAACTCCAACTTACTCTCGGCCGTCCATAAATCCCGATTCCAAAAGTCTACCGACATACCAGCGTAATTTTTGACTAACTTCAGCCGCTTATTTAGGTTCCAGTTGCTAATGATAGGTCGCTTGGACGCTTAACAACTGTTTAACTACTTCAGGCTTAAGAGGATATATAATACACTAAACCCAGCTGTTTCTTCTAGAATAGCTGAATAGCTTCTCCAAATTTGTTTGAACAAGCTCTAATTCAACATCGATGTTTGTTGGGAAGTTTTTTTTACGCGGTCCACGTAAAAAAACCGCTTTATTTAAAAAAACTACGTAAAAAAAGTCAAGGAAATAAAAATTATATTTCATATTCATATTGAAAGGATATGGTCATAAAAATGTATTGGTGGTGGAAAAACATGGTTCCAGTAACATTGGCCACCGGGAATCTGCTACAAATGGATTGAGGTTGTTAATTTAATGTGTGAGCAAAGCAGTCCAGAGTAGTTATAGAGAGTTTTTGTCTCCGGCAAAATTTCTCAGTGTGTCATTCGTCGTCTTTTGACATTATCATATTAGTTCCACATCATGCCGCAGAGACGGCGCTGCAGTCTATCTTTTCTAAATTGAGCGCTAGAGATTTGCTGTCTTCGGCAAAGTTTCTCAGTATGTCATTCATCGTCATTTGCACTATCATATCTGTTCCAAATCATTCCGCAGAGATGGCGCTGCAGTCTATCTTTTCTAAATTAAACGCTAAACTCAAAAGTTGAAAAGGTGGTTTTGCAATCATAACTTGAGAAATTCGCATGATACAGAAAAGACAATTTTGCTCATCATGATCCACAAAGCGTTTTATTGTATAAACAAAGCCATGCAAGTGTGTGCAAGCGGTTGGCAGCACAAAGATTCCTCGAAACAAATTTATCGCTATGTGCTTAGTGCCTCGACAGTCAAAACAACCGTTGGGTCTTTGTTCAACCGTCAACAACTTTTCAATATGGGTGAACAATACCGCAGAATACCGCAACGCTATTGGCCACTGTTAGAATTCCGCTGTCAAGTGTTCTATTTTTATTTTCACTCGTCATCACACTCCGATATCCCTCTCTTCGATTGTGCCCTTCTTTATGAAATAAACGATGCCTTGCAAGTGTGTGTGAGAGACATTTGCTTCATTGCTGTATCATCGAGTGCCTCGACAACCGAAGCAACTGTTGGGCTTTTCTTCCTTTCATTTCATCATGTTACAGTGGCTGAATGGCTCGGTTCGAATCTCAGTTGTGTATCAGGATCGTTAATTTTTTGTGAGTCAGGGAACTTCCGGACTCTAATCTCATACTCAACACAAATACACTGCACGATCTCACTCACACATTAAATTTTTCAAAGCGAATTGATGTGTTGCTTTTTTGCCCACGACCAATGTTGCATTTTCTCTCCCAGTTACGATCCATTACCTGAAATTAAACAAAATCATGCTTTTATATTTTGGGTGTAGAGTTGCCGTCTTCGGTCTTTTTTCAAATAAGTTAAAAAAAAACAATATACAATATACTAAATTAAATTGTTGTCAAAATTTCAAATACTACCCTATTCTCCAGCTTTGGATTGTATAGCCATTTAAACACCAACTAGCCGTTGTGTGCCCAACAAAAATAAAACACCCGTAAAACAGGCCGACAGGGTACCCGGGTACCCACCAAATTCAAATGGTTGTCACTCTGGCAAATATTGGCCGATTTTGGTTTTGTTTCCACCGTTAGATTCGAAAACTCATCTGCTTTATGGAAATTGGCAGCAACGTCCGTTTGGATTTATCTGGTTCTCGTAAATCCGGGTTTCCGGAACTGAGGTTCGGTACGGAGACACCATTTAGGAATATCAAGTGAATTTCTGGAAAAGACTGTCAAAACCTTTGGAATAATTCCTTAAAATACATTTCTATTCCATATACCAAAATTCTTGGATGCATCATTTTCTTGTCGCTGGCCAGGCAATTGCGCAGCATGTGCCGCAGAGAGGACTTAAAGATGTAGATCACTCCAGAGAGAGTGTCTGAAATCGCTCAACTACTTCAAACCAAGGGAAGGAAGAAAACTTCGACCTCCCGTACCAAACGCTTCAATATGTAATGTAAACATATGTGTTTTATCGTTGGGAGCATAGGTGCTAGACGGGTTAGTTTATGCTCCGTCTGCCAGTGGGTGGCCTTTGGCATTTGATCCAAAGGTCTGGCAATAATTTGCCAATATTATAGCGCCTTATGTCGTTCATTGAAATCGGGATTGAAATGTCAAATATATGGAATAGTACATTCAGTTGCATGCTTTATAATAAAATCATTAACTTCACCCAAGACAGGAACTCTCTAGAGTTTCATTTGACAAAGATAGACTGCAGCGCCATCTCTTCGGTAAGCACTGGAACTAGTTTGATAATGTCAAATGACTTCATTTTATTTTTCAAACAACTTTGTCCAAGACGGCGACACTCTAGAGCTTCCTTTGGCAAAGACAGACTGCAGCGCCATCTCGGCAATACGATTTGGAACTAATATGATAATATCACAAGACGATTCGGTACGCATTGAGACATTTGCTGATGACACCAATTCTCTGCAATACGTCTGGAATGATTTATGTGGATTTCTGTTAACACAGCCAAACTAAAACTTCCTTCCCTTATAGTAGATTCTCTGGGGACAATGTTACCAGAACTAGTCTTGTTTTATTCCAACGCAGTTTTGACACCAGAAGCTTTCAAATCGTGCATAAACATTGACTCTAAGGTCAAATTTGAAATTCTAACGAAGGGTTGAAATTCGGGTCGGTAGTAATCCTAATGTCTTATGTGTCTCTTTTTTTACAACCATCTTGAGCTGATTTAAAAAAACAACATGTTTATGAAAAAATGAAGAATTCCGTCAATATCAAAAGCCAGAAAATTTCAGCCCAATTGAAAATAAAAAAAAGGGTAAGGTAACATTGAAGTTGCGCCATGGGTCAGAATTGACCCCAATATCCTAGGAAGGTTAGCCAGCCCCGGTGGTGTAGTGGTAAGCGTGACTGCTATTTGGCACCCCAGTGAGTCTGCGTTCAATCCCAGTTGAGGTCGGTGGTTTTTCTGAGGTGAAAAAAAAACTGGTAGAGTCTTCCTTCGAAACGGAAGCAAAGCCGTTGGTCCCGGCTCATGTGTTGATGCGTGCGATATGTAAGGTCCAGGTATAACAAACCAGAACAAAGGTTTTTCTTTGTGACTTTTGATGAAGGATAGCAATCGCTTCTGCAGACACTCTTTCCGATAGATCTCCTTGTTGATTGTGCCTGTAGTGACGAAAGATTTACTCTTTTTGCCACGCGTGAAAATTGCTTCCACACAAGGTATTTTTTGGGGAATTTCGATGCCTTCTTCATTCTGAAATGCTCAGCAGCAGTATTTCTGGCCATAGCAGAATAAAAAGCCAGCCCTGGAAGCTGCTTGAAATCCTTCAGGACATAAGTTTCATCGTCCATAACAACGCATGAAAACTTCGTCAAATATTCGCAGTACAAACGTCGAGCCCGTGATTTTGCTGTCAAGTTCTGTTTGTCGTTGCGATTTGGAACTGTTTTTACTTTATACGACTTAAGTCCCAAACGTTGTTTTGATTTTTGGACAAAACCAGGCGACATCCCTATTTTACGAGCCACCGTTCAAAAGGAGAGATTTGGGTTTTTCGTTAATATCCTTTTCACCTTTCGGTCCATGACAGGATCAGTGCGTCAGTGCGAAAATGTTTTTGTCACTTCTCGGTTTCCTCTCCACCGTCAAACGTTCTGACAATGATTTGAGCACACCGTGAACAGTGGATTCAGGCAAATCCAATGTTTTTGCAAGGTCCCGTATTGACAAGTCAGGATTTGCCGTGCGCCCGTTCAAAATTCGCTCGCTCACTTGATTTTCTTTCATCGCCATCTTGAATACTAAACATGAAATGTAAACATAAATTATGTATGTTTTCATCACAGACTCTCAGTTATACCCCAGTGAAATTTTTCACTCCTACGTGCAATATTTAAAAAGTTACAATAATTTGAAGGTGTCCGGATTAATGTGGATACAGACCTTAATTAAACTTTATCAACATGTTCTACCATCACAACTCTTATTGTCAATCAAATCTGAATCACCACCTCGATATCCCATTCCTGTAACATGTGGCATTCTAAACACACATCAATTATTTTAAAATGAACTAGATGGCCACCTGTCCCGAAAAGATTCTACCGCTGGGCATACGAGCTCCTCAATTTGCTGACCAATTATTCCGGCACACATACATACACCCACGAAGACATCATGGAAGAAGAAGAAAAAAACCCTTGCTCCTGCTCAGAGGCACTTGAGATTTACCATCACATCCGACCCAAGTGGCATCCTGAAGACTAACAGCGGGGTGCTTCCAATGCCGGATCCTGATTGTTCCCCGGGGTGCAAGGGGGCCTCCCGGGAGGGATTCCGGTAATAGCTACAATGTTTTCACAAACAAATTCCTCAAGCACACACATGCTGAACGCAAACACAAACAGATTCGCAATTGACTGAATTGCTGCTCCTCGAAAGGATGGATGCCTCTCGTCCGGAATGAGCACTTTCTACTGGCATAGGAAATGGAAAGAACTCCCCTTTTTTTGCTAGAAAGCCCTGGGTGGCATCAATTCTCGGTTCAAACACATGATGCATCTTCCGTCTTGTCGGACTTGGTCAGTATGTGTGGCTATGTGCGTGTGAGTGTGTGTGTGTGTGTGTGTGATTTGCTTTATTGTTTTTGTTTGCATAGGTAGAACGGAGGTCAACTTGTGCACAACTCTGGGTGATTGCTTATAAACGCCTTGTGTCATTGGGTTGCAATCGGTTGCGGAGATTTTTGTTTGGTTTGACTTTCAACCTCTCGATTAAACTGGGAATTGAATTTGGCCTAATAGGGTAAAGTTGTGTTTATTGTTCCGGTTGATGGAAAACAAGCGGAGGTTAGTTCTAAATCTTCTGAGCTGGGATGTTGTGATGTTTCACGTGCACAGTTTGTAAGAACAATGGAATTTCGTTATCGAATGATGTCTTGTTCGCGACAAAATCTGGACAGATAAAAATTGGAATAAAATTATTAATCATCTTAAAACTAATTACAGTTGTTTACAGGTGGCATGAAGAAACTAAGAACTTTTTAGTTTACTCCAGCCATTCGGGACTGAGCAGACTTCTCTGCAACCGATTTAGCTGCTTTTGTGCAAGATTTTCGAAACTTTTCTAATGTTGTAGTTTGTTGTTTATATTGAGAGAGTTCTCTCTTCACCATAGCCCACTACCGCTCCATAGGACGCAACTCCGGGCAGTTGGGTAGATTCCCCTCTTCCGGTACAACATGGACTCCATTCGCTTGATACCATTCCAAAATATATTTGGCGTACAAGATGCCAAATCAGGCCAGAATCGCGAGGGCGCTTCATGGCTGCGTAGGAATGGTAACAATCGATTCTTTAGGCATCCTCTACGGTAGTGTTGAAGCTTTGGCTTGCTCGAAAACAGCTGCACATTGCCTGCCAAACAAATATTTTTTGGGAAACTTGGCCTTTTCTTCGTCTGAAAATGCTCCTCTATGCCGTTCCGTTGCTTGGCAGTATAAAAAGACATTGCGGGAAGCTGCTTAAAGTCTTCCAGCACATAAGTTTCATCGTCAATTACCACGCAGGGAAACTTTGTCTAATATTCGCGATACCACTTGCGTATCTGGGTTTTACACAATATTCCTCCATAATGCCCGATTCGTGGCTGCTCCTCTCCAATCCCTTGGACACATTGTACCCCCTAGGTCTTGCTCCACCTGGTCTGACCATTCTTCTCGTTGCGCCCCACGTCTTCTTGTACCAAACGGATTCCCGTCGAACACCATTTTTGCAGGAAAGTTGCCCGGTATTCTCGCAACATGTCCTGCCCAGCGTATCCTTCCAGCCTTTGCCACTTTATGAATACTGGGTTCGCCGGAGAGTTGCGCGAGCTCATGGTTCATCCTTCACCTCCCTAGTCCGTCCTCTTGTACTCCACCAAAGATGTTTCTTAACATCCGTCGCTCTAAAACTCCGAGTGCTCGCAGGTCCTCTTCAAGCATTGTCCACGTCTCATGGCCGTAGAGAACAACCGGTCTTATTAGCGTTTTGTACTAGATGCACTTCGTACGGGACCTAAGTCTGTTTGACCGTAGTTGTTTGTGGAGCCCATAGTTGGCACGACATCCCCTTATAATCCGCCGCCGGATTTCACGGCTGTTATCGTTGTCCGCAGTAATCAGTGAGCCGACATAGACAAATTCATCGACTTCCTCGAATTCATCGCCGTCGACCGTTACACTGCTGCCCAGTCGGGTCCTGTCGTGCTCAGTTCTGCCTGCCAGCACGTACTTCGTTTTGGACGTATTTACTTTCAACCCAATCTTCTCTGCTTCGCGCTTTAGTCTGGTTTACTGCTCTGCCACCACCTCAAATGTTCTGCCAACAATATCCACGTCATCGGCAAGGCAGATAAAGCAGATTGACCGGATCTGTTGAAAATCGTGCCTCGCATGTTAAACACCGTTCGTCGCATAACACCTTCGAGAGCAATGTTGAACAGGAGGCACCCCTGCGCGGATTCGAATGAATCCTCGATCGATAATCCATCTCCGATATCCTCACACAGCACTGGGTTCCATCCATCGGAGCCTTGATAAGTTGGGTCAGCTTCTCCGAAAAGCTGTTCTCGTCCATGATCTTCCATAGCTCATATCGGTTAAGTTGTATCATATGCGGCTTTGAAGTCGATGAATAGATGATGCGTTGGGACTCTATATTCACGGCACTTTTGGAGGATCTGGCGCAAAGTGAAGATTTGGTCCGTTGTAGACCGTCCTTTGATGAAGCTGGCCTGATAACCTCCCACAATCTATTTGCTAGTGGCGACAGTCGCTGGAAGATGATTTGGGATATGACTTTACAGGCGGCATTATGGACATTGATCGCACGATAGTTTTCACAGTCCAGCTTGTAGCCTTTCTTATAGATGGGGCAGATAACCCTATCCTTCCACTCCTCCGGTAGCTGTTCGGTATCTCAAATCCTGACAATCAGTCGATGCAGGCAATTTTCCAACTTGTTCGGGCTCATCTTGATAATGTCTGCTCCGATTCCATCCCTTCCAAACGATTTGTTGTTCTTCAGCTGCTTGATGGCATCCTAAACTTCACCTACCGTCGGGAGTGGCACATCCCCGTCACTTACTGCATCGACTTCTCTTCCATCGCTGTCTTGGTCCTCTTCCTGTACTCCATTTAGATGTTCACCGAAGTGCCGCTTCCCACTTTTCGGTCACCTCCCGATCGTCCATCAGGATTCTCCACGAAGCCTCTGCCGGGTACGTTGAGTTTCTGGTAGAACTTTTGCGTTTCATGCGAGCGATGCAGCTCTTCTGGTTCCTCACACTCTCCTCCTCCTGGCGGCGCTTTTTCTCCCGGAAGAGTTCTCTAGTAGCACGCTTGTTGTCATTCGGTTGAGGTAACATAAATATGACTTGCTAACGCATAATCAAATTACTACAGCTAATTATGCTCGTGGTGCTAATGGGTTGGGTTCTGCTGTCGCCGCATCTGTCTGTATCGTTCCACTCTATGACGGGTAGCTTGACGCAGCATAAGTGCCCACACTGCGTTCTTCTCACTCAACACCTGCTGACATTCCTCGTCGAACCACTGTTTCACGGTGTTCCATCAGTCCTTGAGAGGAGTTTCGTCTAGCTGGCCCTCTTCCGGCCGCGTAGTTTCGAGCGATTGCGGGTAGCTTGCGGCGACGTCAGGTTGCTTCAGTTGAACGAAGTTGTACTGTGGTGGGCGCCGGTACCGAAAGTTGTTCACTACGGAGAGTTTTGGGCGCATCTTAACCATGACTAGATAGTGATCCGAGTCGATGTTAGTGCCTCGATAGGTTCTGACGTCGGTGATGTCTGAGAAGTGCAGGCCATCTATCAACACGTGGTCGATTTGTGATTCCGTTTGATTCGGTGTCCTCCAGGTGTATCGATGTGGGAGGCTGTGCTGGAAGATGGTACTATGTAAGGCCATGGTTTTGGAGGCGGCGAAGTCGATAAGTCGAAGGCCGTTTTTGTTGCTCAGCTGGTGTGCGCTGAACTTTTCAATCACCGATTTAAACTCCTCCTCCTGGCCAACCTGAGTGTTGAAATCCCCGATGATGATTTTGATATCATGGTTTGGGTAGCGGTTGTATTCACGCTCCAGCTGCGCGTAGAATTCATCTTTGTCGTCATCGGTACTTCCGAGGTGAGGGCTATGCACATGAATGATGCTGATGTTGAAGAAACGGCCCTTGATCCGCAACCTGCACATTCGGGGGTTGATCGGCCACCATCCGATCACCCGCTTCAGCATCTCACCCATCACGATGAAAGCTGTTCCCAGCTCCGGTTCCGGTTTGAATTTCTTCCTTGTGTATTATTCGTTGCAATTCCTTTTTAATGGTGTCGGCAAGCAAGGCCCACAACCAACCCCACTATCTCGCAGGAGGACCATCGTGATGCTGCTGTTTAACAGTCCCAAGCACCACCAGGGCTTTTGGCTTTTGTATCTAGAGTCCTGGGCGCACTAACAAGACGGTGACTCAGCCACTCCTAACATGGAGAACAGACGCTGTTTTGAGCCGCCCCTAACATGGAGAACAGACGCTCAAATGGATGAGGACTTGGGCTCTTATCCTTATTTTTAAAAAGCGAGGTGGCTCTCTTTTGTCAGGGCTGCTTTCGGATATTTTGGGTTTTTGGAAGAACCTCAACAGAGTCCAACAACTGCTCAGTCCCCCCCACATCCTGAACAGTCCCCGCCACTCGTCCGGGGCTACTTATTCGTGTATTCAGTTGCTGTCCATTCTATCTGATGGAACCCGTGGACCCGCTGGGTTGCTTGTAGCTCAGCCCCGTAGAGTCTTCACCTACTCTACGGTCTTCCCGGACAGTTTCTAGCCACAGGACGTATCGAAAGATCTGGTCTCTTCTGCAATGTTTGCTTTACCTTCGCGTCCTTCTGGTGGTTCCTGAGATCCGTATTTGTTCCACTCCCAGCCTTTCTGGCTGTTGTCAAACGTGTATCGAAAGATCTTAGAACGTAGTGGACAGTGCTTACAGGAAAACCAAGCTTTTTTGCAAGTTTACTTACTGACAAATCCGGATATTCGTTGCGACCGCACACTTTTCGCACTTGCTCTACTTTCGACGCCATCTTTAATCTAAGAGTTTGTAGTATCACCAAAATCACATACGTTCTGATCAGCCTGCGAAATCTGTCACTAGTTGATGAAGTATTTCAAGAGATATACGTATTTAGGGGTGTCCAGATTTTGTCATGAACAAGCCTTATATGGAATGTTAGTTTTGGCATAAGTTCATGAAATATTTCATGTAAATGCAAGCCAGACGTCATCAGGTATATGGCATGAAAGATTGCAAACAAAATAGTTGTTTACGCTAGCCTTGGCTTGCAATTCAACGACGGGAATTACATTATGTGAAGGATTACGTTTCTCATTTATATAGCAAGCGTCATTTAATTATTATTTTATAAATTAGAGCGTTAAGCTGAAGTGACCGATTTTTGAAAGCTAATAATTTCATTTATGAACCTTTCGATCGAAAAATCTTTCAAACAATTTGTCTATATATTTGATTTGCGTACTATCAATTCTAATAAGTAATTGAAAAGGACTTACTTTGGTTCCATATAGATCCGAACATAACCAATGCATTTCCCTATCACGGACCTCATAGTTTTGATATGCTGCACCTTCAAAGAGTGTGATGTTGGGATATTAAAAATAACTATTGGAACACAACAAGCACGCACAACAGATGAAATTTCGATTTGAACTCTGCTTTTAAGTACTATTATCTATTGTCCATTGTCCATCTACGATAACCTTTAGTTTTGCTGGATATAGCTCTGCAGCCATTGATGGGCCTTTGTTCTTCATGACAGGACAATACGGTACTCGTCGCCCCGTCCTGGCTTGGCACAGAGCCTTGTAGCAGTTCGTCTTGCTCAGTCTTATCTCTCGTTTCAATTAGGTACTGGCCACTCAGAACACCACCCTGTGCACCTCTCTGTCTGCGGGTTTAGCTCTTTGGAGACGTCTTCTTGCTCTTAAACAACTAAGCTGGGCGCCACTTGTTCCTTGGCTCCAGTTTCCTCGACATGGTTGCGTCGCATGCCCTTACTAACGTATTCAATAGCTCTTCTGCGTTCCTGATCGAACCGAAGAGCCTCAACAAAGAGTTCCTTGTCGAAGACCTTCGTCTTCCACTTCCGGTCGCAACAATTTGTCCTTCATATTGCAACTGGATTTCGCTGGCCGATGCTGTACCGGATCGCCAGATGGTCGCTATGGTTATATTCTGCACACACTCGCCAGTTCATATTTGTCATCAGCGACGGACTACAGAAGGTAACGTCGATGACGGATTCACGACCGTTCCTGCGAAAAGTGCTGGCGGAACCTGCGTTTGGTAGTGTAACTTCCAGCTTTGCCAAGGCTTCTAGCACTCCACATCCCAAGCATTGAAGACACCTCCAATGACGAACGGTCTTCTTCCGATGAGCTTTTCAGTCAGTGCATCTAGTGCATCTGGTGAAACGGCTTCATGGTCCACCCTGGGACTGCATAGATTCCGTTGATTTTGGCGATCACGAACCGTTCGCGCGAACTGGACACTACTTCCTGCATGGGGAATCTGCCCATCACTTGTATCGCAGCCATCGCCACTCTGTCTGCTACCCAGTTTCCGTTATCGGGAGGAACACGAGAAGGTTCCACAATGATTGCGACGTCCCACTTTGTTTCTGTTGTTGACTGCCAGAACTGCCACAACAGTTGCTGTGCTATGTCACAATGATTGAGGTTTATTTGGGTTACCTCATTTACTCCCGATCTGCAGTCGCCTTTTTATATACAGGGCACCTGTAGCCCTCCGTCATGTGGTCATTCTCGTTTGTTTTGTGCAGTCTCTTGCAAAATGAAACTTCTCCCTGCATTTCCTGCACAGATCAGATCTGTCAGGACCTTTGCAGTTCTTCGCCTAGTGACCAAAACCCATGCACTTAAAGCATCTCTCGAATTCCTTTGAAACTCGAGGGACGACTCTCAGCGAGCACACCAACCACCCAACTTTAATTCAACCTGACTCCAACAGCTTGTTGGCTGTAGCTGCCGGCAGAAGTATCGCCGCCGTCTGTGTGCCACCGTACGGCTTCCTTAACCGGATTGTTGTTGGTGCATCTCCAAGATCGCAGTTCCCCTTCAGTGCCCTCCTCAGCTTTTCTTCTGTTGTGATCTCGTCAAGATCCTTGCACTCGATCACAGTCTCCTGTGAGAGAGCTGTAACTATCGCCTGCTCTCGACGAGCGTCTTTTGAAGGCTGTGCTCTTGATGGCAGGATGCTTTTTCAGCTCGAAAAGCATCTCACTTCTCTGGGTGCGCCTGGTTTTCACCACCTTCTCTCCTGGGTCCTTCAACTCCCGATCAGTTCTCTTTTTCGGAGGAGTTTAGCGTACGTCGTTCCGATTTTTACGCCAACAATTAGAGCGAAGCCCTGACTTCGCTCCCGTCGAGGCCTAGGCATTTGCCTCTGCATCTCTCCTGAAGTTCTCACTTGCTGCTGGTTTTTCTTCCTTTTGTCTTTTTGGTTGCCGACCTTCTCGTCGTTTTTGAGCTCTCATCTCCTGATGTTGTCCTTTTTCCTTTTCTCTGAGCGTGGTTTCTGAGGTTCCTTTGGCGTCTGCAGTGCATTAACCGTTGTCTTCTCCGTTGCCTTTTGGCTGTCCTCAAAAACCTTTTCGGCAGTCTCTCCTCTCACCTTCAGTGCTTCCTGTTCGCGTTTGGCTGCAATCACGGCCTAAAATCTGTATCCACATTAATTCCGACACCTTCAAATCATTGTAACTTTTGAAATATTGTACGTAGGAATGAAAAATTTCACTGTGGTATAGCTGAAAATCTATGATGAAAAAGACTATGATTGATGTTTACATTTCATGTTTAGTATTCAAGATGGCGACGAAAGAAAAATAAGTGCACGAGCGGACTTTGTACGGACGTACGGCAAATCCTGACTTGTCAATACGGGACCTTGCAAAAACATTGGATTTGCCAAAATCCACTGTTCACGATGTGCTCAAATCATTTTCGGAACGTTTGACGGTGGAGAGGAAACCGAGAAGTGACAAAAACATTGGACGCGCTGATCCTGTCATGGACCGAAAGGTGAAAAGGATATTAACGAAAAACCCAAATCTCTCCATTCGAACGGTGGCTCGTAAAATAGGAATGTAACCGTCCAAAAATTAAAACAACGTTTGGAACTTAAGTCGTATAAAGTAAAAACAGTTCCAAATCGCAACGACAAACAGAACTTGGCAGCAAAATCACGGGCTCGACATTTGTACTGCGAATATTTGACGAAGTCTTCATGCGTTGTTATGGACGATGAAACTTATGTCCTGGAGGATTTCAATCAACTTCCAGGGCTGGCTTTTTATTCTGCTATGGCCAGAAATGCTACAGCTGAGCGTTTCAGAACGAAGGAAACATCGAAATTTCCCAAAAAATACCTTGTGTGGCAACCAATTTGCACGTGTGGCAAAAAGACAAGGAGGTCCATCAGAAAGAGTGTCTGCAGAAGCGATTGCTACCCTTCATCAAAAGTCACAAAGAAAAACCTTTGTTCTGGCCCGATTTGGCATCATGCCACTATGCTAAAACTGTGATGGAGTGGTATCAAGCAGATCAAGTGAACATGTGCCAAAAACCTCAAACCCTCCAAATTGCCCAGCGCTACGACCAATCGAGAGATATTGGGTTCTGATGAAGCGGAAGCTTTCTGGAAAGAAGCAAGGAACCAAAGACATCATACACTTCCAGCAAATTTGGACAAAGATGGCTTCTACGATTTCTGAAGAGTCTGTACAAACCCTAATGGACGGAGGGAGTTAAGCGCAAAGTTCGAAAATGTTATGCAAATACCGAATAACTATTTTTGGTCTTCACGAATTTTTAAAACACATCCCATGAATCTGAAATAAACAACTACGACGCAAATATAATGTGAAATTTGTGTTTTATTCATGTTTTGAGGTGTCCGGATTATTGCGGATACAGACCTTATTTGACACACCATCTCTTTGATTTCCTTGTGGACGTTGCGCCTGTCCTTAACATAATCACAGAGTTCGTAAATCCGGTTTCTGGGTTTCTGACTACCTCTATTGCGTCTTTCTTCCCAACACTGTCCCCTCGGGTTGTGCTATCGCACCTCTTTCTCCTTGTCTGGCGTTTTGTCCTCCATTTTGTTGGGTCCCCCCTCCGCTATCGCCACACTTTGTAGATAGTTGCCTATCGCGATCCCATGGTTATCGTTGAATCAGGAAGGCCATGCTAGGGATGACACGGTACTGGCATCCACGTACCATGTTCAGAGCTGGATCGGCGTTAGTCAGGAACGTAACATCTGAGTCTACTGCCCACCACTTAACGTTTGCATTAACAAAAATGGACTTTTTCTGATGGTGATAATGGTAGGTATTTCGTACTACAACTTTCCCCGTTCACGGCCAGTCCGAAGCGAAAGAAGAGCGGCTTCGATATCCCCTGCTCGCTGATTGTCAGCCACAGCAACCCAACCTTACCTTCCAGAAACATTTGGTAATTATTTTCCTGAACATAGTACTTACTAAACTACTGATAAGTCCTATCCTGAACTACGAGGAAAGTTTCTGCAAAACTTTGAGAAAGTACTCTCCAGAATTTCTTGGAAAATCTTCTTAAATTTTTAGAAGTTTCTTCCTGAACTTCTGAGAAGTTCTCTTCTGAACGTCAGGGAGTAATTGCCTGAACTTCAGTGAAGTTTGTTCCTGAATATCTGAGAAATTCCTTCTTGAACTACTAGAAAGATCCGCCTATACTTCTGGAAAGTTTCTTCCTGATTTTATCAAAAGAATCTACCATACCTTCTGGGGTTTCGTGAACTTTGAGAAGTTCTTATTTTGAAATGCTGGAATGTTCGATTCGGAACTTTTCGTGCTCAAATTAGAAGAAAGCACCCCCAAAGCTCCTGGGAAGTTCCATTTTTTTCTCTTCAAAAAGTTTTGAGAAATCCTTATTCTGAAATGCAGAATGTTCTCGTCTGAGCTTTAGAAAAGCTGCCAAGCACTTCTAGGAAGTTCCAACTAACTATTCGAGAAGTTTCTTCTGGAACTTCTGGGAATTTATTTCCTAAACTTTAGAGAAGTTCTTTCCTCAGCTTCTATGATGCATCGTCCTGATGATTTTTTTTCCTGATTTTTTGATAAATTATAGATAATGCCCTTCCTGGAAATTTGGGAATGTTTTTTTTCTGAACTTCTGGAAAATTCAACTTTGAATTTCTGGGAAGAACTCCAAAACCTCTGAAAAATTCCAAACGTCAGAGAAGTCCTCTTCCCTACACTTCTTTCTGAAGCTCTGATAAGTCCTCTCCTGATTCTTGGGGAAGTTCTGTCTTGAAATTCTGGTAAGTATGATTTTGAACTTCGGTAATGAATTTTTGAAGGTTCTTCTAGCATGAGCTGGTTGCTCCCAATACTTCTGAGAAGTTTCTACCTGGCCATAGGAGAAGTTTTTTTTTTCGAGGAAGTCTCTAAATTTCTCAAATATGATTTGTATTGTTGTGAACCTTGGTTTTTTGTTGTGACTTAATAGCAAAGGACCAATATTACCAACGCTTTGACAGTAATTTTTCGCATGGGTTTACACAAGCGTGGAATTGAACACTTCATAAGTAGGGCCTCCATGTTACCCTCGGAAAGGTCCTATACGATACTTATCTCCAGGCCCATTGTGCCTCCAAGTGCCCCATCGCTTTCGTTTCTTCAAGAATTTCTACTCTAAATGATACCTACGATATTCCAAAATATTACAACAAAGCTTCTTACCGTATATACTATACTGTTCAGATACTCATACGTTTCAAATCCGAGTCAGAGAATACCTTTATTTGAAATTTAAAAAAATATTTCAAATGTCTGTAAAAGTCTGCAACATAAATAAAATGTCTGCTAAATGTCTGCATCGTTAAAAAAGTCTGCATTAAAAATGAAAAGTCTGCAAATTTACAGACATGTCTGTGAATATGGATGGCATCCCTGACCGAACTCCCGGCCAAGCGATGCAGCCACTTTTCCCTCGGCCGTCCTTTTCAGCATTCTTTGGAGCTTCTCGTCGCTCAGGGTCGTCGGCCGTCCGGAACCGGGCTTTCTTTCGATGCTCTGATTGTTGTCTAATAGTGACAAGCTGGTGTTGATGCCGGAACGGGCGTATCCGGCGTCCACAAAGTGCCGCACGATGTCCGTTTTCGACGCGGCGAACGGAGTTGCTTCACTGTTTTTGCCATCACGGTTAGAGCTGTCAAATTTTGTCTGCTGATTCATAGGTTACTATGATTAATGCAGGATGGGTAGTTTTGTCAGTGCGGGTGAAGATAAACCTATGAAAAATCGGCAATTTTTGTCCATTTTTTTAACCGCAAACGTTAGTGAAAATATCGGTACCCGACTGTAATTGTATCTACCTTCTACTGCCAACTACACATTGTCATGACTTAGCAAACATGCATAGAATTTACTCCGGAAAAGAGGGGTAGATTGAGGGATATGTCTACATCCGAGGGCTCATATGCCCTTGACTTTCTGAATTTCTCACGTCTAAACTGATAGCGCAACTGTACTCCTGACAACAAGCAACTGTCAGATTATTCCTGTCAAAGTTTAACTCAACGAATCTTTCTTCTTTTCTTCGAAGTATTGTAAAGTTCGACGAATTTTAGCATCCTCAAGTTTTTCTTCTCACAAGTATGTACATTTTTTTCAGGAAAGTTACATTCTACATCAATCCCCATATCCCAAGAATGTCTCCCTGTTGCCTAGTTTCAAATCCCTTCCAGCAGCGTGGAATCGAATCCCCGAATACACCGATAACATTTGCTCAACTTTTTGTATCCAATCCGCAGTGCAATCAAATTTCCCAAAGTAAAGAGGAGGCTTTTAGGAGCTCAACCAAAATCAACAAAAGCATCCCTTCCACCTGCCAGAATAATGTTCACTGTAAGCTTTCAGTTTCAAATTTTTTTCCCCCGAATTCCGAAAATCTAAAAAATTCACATGTATTTTTTTGCCAGCGTTATCCATGCTTTGAGTGCTGACTTGGAACAGCTGGAAAAATCAGTTCCCATGATGCAAAGCTTTGCAGTTATCTCGGTTGACGGTTCAGCCGAGGCGGAAGGGAAGCTTCTCCTGCATCCGGCTACATTTACTGCAGAACTGCCTGCTTTTCCATCAATCTAATGCAAAAGCTATTAGCGGTATATTGGCAAAACCCTGAGTGCATGTACCTGGCCTCTTACATGCACACATCAACACGCAAACACACGCTTGGGAGATGTTTGTGACGAGTACCTACATTCATATGTTGGTCCTAAATTGTGAGCGGTTAGTTTGGTTTTCAACCGAGAGAGGCTTTCCCAGTGCTGATCTCCAGCTGTGTGAGTGTGTGTGTGTGTGCATGAGTAGTAATTTGAGGGAGGATGGGCGGTTGGCTTGCATGAATTGATTGCAATCGGTGAGCCGGTTCCCACTACAGCAGTGATCTCCAGCATTTTAGCGCCACCAGCAGTTGTCGGTTGCCGGTGCAAACAGGCCGGCTCACAACGAATTGGCAAAAACCACAACACCATTGCAATTGATGGGATTTATTCGATTCGAAATGCGACCACCCCGGAAAGCCACACAAACACACACACACATACGACAGTCAATAGTAGTGCGCCCGCTTGCAGCGATCCTGATCCAGCGAGTTCCAAGCCGCCAAATCGAGAATATACACTCCAGCAGGCACCCACCGCCGACTGTCGTGCACGGGGGCAGATTAATGCCACCCGGTGATGGATTGGAGCAGCTTTTGGGAGGAACAAAAAAGCAATCCAACACCTAGGAGGCCACTGTCCCATACGCACCACCATTCGTTTGCGCTTGGCTTGGAAGTGGCGTTCCGTTCCAGGGGGGGGTGCTTGTTTGCATCACGGTCCCCATACTTGTGAAGGTGTAGCTTTTGCCTGCTTTGAAATATGCATCAATGAATGATGGAGTACGATAATAGGATATCCTTTTTTTTGACGACAAAAAGTTCATTGCTTTATTAGAAGTGACATGTGTGGTGTTATTTTTTGGAGTTTACCTTTTGCAGGATTAAATTGCTATTTTTGTAAAGCCTGATTTCCAATGGGGATTGATTCTATTCTAGACAAACTAAACAAAGTTGGTCACACATCTGACGTTTTTGTTTATTTACATTTCATTTGTAAATGTAACTATTGTCGGCAGCCCTGCAGACTATGAGCTGCGTGAAAACCCAATTTGTTCTATTATAGGCAACAAAAACAGTGGCATTTGCGACTGCTTGTGGATTATTTAAAGAAACAGTATGTCGAAAGAGTAAAGTCCACTCTGGGAGGTTTACATTAGTTTTCGGCATTTTGAATGTAAACTGTTAGTTATTCAATTAATTTATCAACTAGTATGGTAGTGGAATAAGTAATGGTATCTTATATTATTAATTAATTTTTGAAACTGAAATATCCTTCTTATCAACATGAAACTTTAGAAGTGGACAGAAATTTCTGCTAGAACCAAAGATTTGAAGAAGAAGTATTGATAGGTCTGATAGCGTACTGTAGGCTGTGAAATTGAATAGAAGCCAGAGATCGAAATTCTCACTCAGCTGGGTGAAAACCATACTCTCTCTCAAGCAGGTTGTCGATGAGTAGCGAACCGTTCACATTTTCATCTCTCCTCTTTCGCCGATAGTTCATTATCCTCTATCTTGCATATGCAAAAATATCTCTCTCCAAAATTCAGCGAAAATATTTTCTCATGTCACATTTTTCACTGAGAACATGCTACCTTGATCGTATACGAGGAGCAAAACCCGAAAATAAGGCCAAGCCGATGCATACTGGTACCAAAATGGACCATAAATGAAAAACTTCTGATATAAAATGCATCCCCTGATGTGTCGTTCCCCATGCCCCAAATGAAAATGTTGCTGGTGATATTGAAGGTCAATATTATGAAAAACATATACGTTTGAGTTATAGTTTGCTTCAAACATACAAATATTGTTGTTTGCTGACAATATCAAGAAGAATTGGCTTTTATCGAATTATAATGTCAGAATAAAACAAGCATGAAAACTGGTGCATTTTCAGGTGTCAAAAAGTAAGTGAAACATAATAATCAGCATCTAGGATTCACTGGAAAAGCAACGATTGATCAGCTACTCATGCTCTCCGAAAATTATATAATCGCCTTTGCTTTTCACGAGAAAACGGCTGTGAGCGTAGTAATAGTCTCTTGCTTCTCACATTCTCATCTGTTTCTCCAAGCGGGTAAAAAGGACGCTTCTCTTCTGCTACTAGGAACCCCCCCCCCCCCCACATCTTCATCTTGGCTGGTAAAATACACGTCTTGGAGGGTGTATCTGAAGATGCCGTACGGAACCTGATGGTGGGTGTACCACAGAAAGTTCGTGAATAGTTCCGAAAGAAGGATTAACATCTTAATTAATTGTTTGTAATGTAGATATAACTCTATTAATGTGCATTTTTTTTTCTTATTTACATTTTTATGTCCAATATTGTGAGGAACAAAATTATACTAATACGACAAAAAATGCAATTATTTTTAATACGACAAAAAATGCAGGAATAGCATTTTTGGCAACACTACCACCCACGAACATTTTTTTAAAAATACTGCAACTGATTTCATGAAAAAGTATCCAGCAGATTTGGTTTCAAATATTACAGATGCGTAATTGTTTGCTAAGAAGGTATGGATTATTGGCAAAAAAACTAATGTATGATGACGACGTTGTTCCAAAACGCAAAACTCCAGATCGGCTCAGAATACCTTGAGGTTTTAAGTGGTTTTTACGTACCATGTGACCCAAGTGCGAGGAACATGATGGTTTTGCATGTTCTTCTTTCTTCAAATTTAATGTATAATATGTTGAAAAACGCAATTTATTATTTTTAATGCAAAAATAAGATGTTTACGTAACAATTCCGTCCAAAACATATATTTACCAATGATTTTTTGAACAACGTCTTTGAAAAAAAAACAACAGCTCGTTTTCAGATACAATGGTTTTCGTATACGGATGTAATTGAAAAACAATTACAAGATACAGCCCATTGGGTTGTTTGGAATGATGACGTAGAGCTACGCAACTAAATGTTAGCCATTCAGATTGTACAAGAGCAACAATTTTTCAACTAGCTCTATCAGGCCTTAAATTTCTTCACACATTATTATACAAGAACACGTGTGCTTGTTTGGTGTGTTTTGAGTAAATTGATGCTAATTAACATGCGAAATGATTGAAGAAAGTAAGATATATTTTATAAGATGTGCTAGGTCTTGGAAGTTCAGAACTTAAGATCTAAAGTTGTAACAGTAGCGTTATCTCGCCTTTACAATGTTACGGTATATATTAAAACTTATTCAATGATTTCCCTGAAAGACCGAAAGACATTCTTAGATAATCTTGGGATATTCATGCCAAACTAACTTAACTTTGTGTAGCTCATAAGGCTTTGTGCACAAATTACGTAACGCATGAAGGGGGATGGGGTTGAGCAACCGTTGTGACATATGGGGGAGGGGGGTTTTAAAATCCTTACGTAACAAAATAACCAATTTGAAAAAAAATCAAAAGTGAATAACCATTTAGCATCAATTAAATTTCTTAGAGCCAAGCAAAGTAGCAAGTAGTAAGTAGAAAAGCGGATTCATCCGTGCCTTGACCTACCCTGCAGAGGTAGATTAAGGCAATAGTAACGTCCTTGGTTCGAGTACTACTTTACCCACGCACTTTCGCTCAATTTTCAATTCGTACACTGACGAAACTTTCAACACTTTCTCTTCATATCTTTCATTCTAGCAAACATTACTGTCTATTCTTGGTGCTTCAGGATGATGAGCGTACATCTTCTTCTACATCAAGTGAAAAGACTTAGTTCATACTAGTTGAGAACTATGTTTAAACATTCTGGGAAAACCCCACTTTCAATGAAAGGTTTTAATCTATATTTTGAAGAATATTTTTTCGAAAATGAGCCAAAACTTTGTCTTTGTATTATTAATGACGTTTGCCATAACTGGTACACTGCCCCAATTATCGCCATAGTTTTAAATTTTAGATCCTTTCATGGCCAATCGCATGTGTTTCTTACGGCCATAATAGAAATAAATTTATGGCTAAGTGGTGAATCTGAAGTTTTAAGATAATCTAATCTAATCTAATCTAATCTTCATACTAACGCAGCCAATTCTTGAAAGTCATCCTGGAAAATGATGTTTTCTGAATACATCATTTTTCTTGTCATCGGCCAGGCCAACTGCGTAGTATAAAGCTGCAGAGAGATTCCTAAAAATAGAGCGATTCCAGAAAAGATCTAAAATCGCTTTACTACTCTGAATCAAGGGAAGGAAGAAAGCGTGGACCTCCCGTACCAAACGCTTCCATGTTGAGTTATACAGTGTGATAATTTGTACCTTTATCGTTGGGAGCATAGATGCTAGAAAGATTAGTTTATGCTCCTTTTGCCTGTGGGTGAACTTCTTGGCATTTGAACTCAAAAAGCGTGGCAATAATTGCCAAGGTTATAGCGCCTTATCTCGGTCCATGGGAGGTATGTGGACCAAAACTTACGATAATGGATAAATGCGAAGCTGAAAATAGCATAAAAAATATTGTGAAGGGATGTTATAATATAAAATGAGAATAACATGTGTACTATCTGCATGTCTTCTGATTCCATGGATGATCCAAAATTATAAACCGTATAAAGAAATAAAGAATACTTACATTTTTCGTGGTAGAGTAAGACTTCAGCATGCTATCTTCACCGCGCTGCCTACATTGCGTTGGTGGGACTGCCTCCTCAAGGTATAGCTACCGAGGTACAGCGTTTCTTACTCAGCCGCTGGTGAACAGACCTCCTTGGTGGACAGATGCTCGGCACGCACCTCCTCAATCTAGCTGAAGTCAGAAGGACAACAGTGCCCAGGCTGCACTACCAGCTAAGTACACAACCCTTAGCTGGCGGTCTTTGTCATCTGCTGACCCGTGGAAGCATGAGGTAGGAACTTGTGAGGACTAGAGCTATGTTGCGGGGACGCACGCTCCATCACAGTTGTCGACTCACCATTTTGCAGCCCCCCGTGGGTGAAGCTTTCGAATTTGAACCAAAGCCTGGCAATACTGCAAGCTTATAGCGCCTATAAACGCGAGAGCTGATCTTGGTACAAAACTTATACTTCACTTGAGTTTCAGCATTGCTAACCCCGTTGTTTGGGATATTGATGTTTTCCATTTTTCCATGATGTTGTTCATTTTCCTCCAAAGGGCTTTGCATATTGGGTTTGAGTCGGATCCTTAGTTCTGTAATGTCACTGATTGATTACCAGAGTCATATACAAGCACAACTTCGGCTGCCAAAACGAGCACTTGTTTCTGGCGACGCAAATCATCGATCTTTGAGTTTGTTCGGCAATTTCGCGATGTTCTTCTACCAGAACGGGAGTTGCGACCGTCGACTGGTTTGCTTGAGGCTTGGAAGTTGAAGGCAAATCTTGATGAAGGAGACAAAGATGGTTTACACTCGCTGAAACGATGACCGTGTCATAAGCATTTGAAGAACAGGTCAACAAGCTATACTTTGATGAACCGTTCATTCACAGTGAGGCATTGAAAAGTATCACACTTGTAGATCAGGTGATCATCAGTTCATCATCGGACTGGTGCGATGTTTGCACGAAGTTCCTCGTGTCAGCGGCTTATCTTGTGCTTTGTTGGAGCAGAAGGTCGCGGTTCATTGTATCTTTTGTATCCTCACTTAGAAAATGGAACATGGCAGTATACGTAGGTAGCTCATCCACTGGAAGCTGTAACTCCAAAAGTTTCCTTGTTTCCGTGTTATCCAACCGTTATGGAATCACATTCACCATTTCCGAAAGTCCTTCCACGATTATTCAAAGCGTCAACATTCTTCGTGCAGATAATGAGGGAGTTTTGCAATTCATTGCCGTTCTCACTCGCCATCTTTTGGAGGTTGAGTAGATCGCCTCATCTTCGTAGGTGTCCTTTAGCATCTCCCAGCAGCGTTTCCTACAAGGCAGCTCTTCTAACGGTACAGTTTAATTGCCGGAGATTATTCTGGATCTCGGTTCATAATAGTTCTAACATACACTTTACAAGAGTACCAATTCTCAAGACAACCGTTGACAGCGGTACTTGCAGGTAAGATGTCGAATTCTTCTACTGCTGCATTCTCCTTGTCAATCTCCGCTCTGAATGTACACAAACAGCTCGTTGTACACTTCCTCGTTACGAAATTAGTCTCGTCTGAATTCATCACGCTTTCTCGCAAATTTGCAGATACGATTTTTGCAGATCGTCGTTGCACCGACGAAGCGTTTTGAGTTATAACTTAAGCCATTGAATGTTAAGGTTTTCTTGACCCAGTCACTCTTGAATCCTGAGCATCCTTTCCTCCGCCAAATCACGCTCGTCAAAAGCCTTTCCAACATCTCGTTCTGCTTCTGCTCCTGTTTTTATGATACACTGCTGTGAACCCAGGTAACCAATAAGCATTAGCATATGCAGTAAATCAACCCTAAATCTGCATTTTCAGATGCTACAAGCATTATATTAGCATCTTGAATGCTATCTGTTGTACAAGCTGCATTTCAAATGCTATTTAAATGCTTGTAGCCTGTAATAAGCATTTCGAATGCAAATAGCATTAATGAAGCATTATCATAGCATTGCAGTAAAGCAGCCGTATATTGGGCCAAAAGTGGCATTTATGGCGACTTAAATGCTTGATAGGCTGCCGTAAAGACGCTTTGGAATTGCTTATTGGTTACCTGGGAAGCTTTTCGATTATCCACCGAGTAAGGAGTCCAGCAGAATTCCCGGTGTCATGTTTCTTTCCGTGTTCCTGAACGTTCGAGTAAGTTTGTAGCTTGTTCAATTGCGTTTCGTGTTTCGAACACAATCGATTTTGTCTCGCACTACTGTGCTTCGTTTTGGATACTTTACCAGTATTTTCCAATCGGTGGAAATCATAAATTTTCCCAGCATGTCAACAAATAAAAAAACTATAATGAAATGTGCATCCTGCTCGAATGGACCAAAATGTTCAAGGAAAATGTTCGATTGGACTTGATGTTTTGGAAGAGTTTCTCTTCACTACCTCTGTCGGTACAAACGAGGGTTCGCCGAAAGTTTCTCACGCCTATCATTAGTATCAAAGTTTGCTAATAAACATCAGAACATGACAGGCTATCTGTATCTGTGGCTTTCATAGCGACATATTCATTGCAACAGGGACCATCAGCCAAGATTTATATAAACGAGTGTCTGAAAAACGTTTGCCGATTTTTCTGAAGCAACGCGATTGTGCCGTACAGCCATTACGGAAAGAAAGTCATGGAGTGATGCTGCCAACAACGTTCAGGAGGTGTCCAGAGACAAGAACATTCCCAAAACGCCATAGTTCAGCCCAACGGAGAAATATTAGGCCATCGTCAAGTGGAATTTAAATAAGACACAAAAAAGGTGGTGGAAGCGAGAACCAATTAAACGCGAACTAACGTTCTTCGGCGAACAAAGTTGACTAAGTGGCTATACAGAATCTGATGGCAGAAGTTAAAGAAAATGCCAGACAAATCCGAACAGATCAACCGGAAGCTTAGCTGATTTTTTCTGCATTCTTTACCGCCGTTCTACGCATAACTGTCCCATGTTGCAAAAGTTGTTGTTGAGAAAAAAAGCGTTTTAAGTTTTGCATCACTATTATGTAGTGCTGGTAATATTCGTGGCAAAACCCATAAATTTCTGATTGACATTTGAAGATGTTGCTGAGCTTCGATAGAATCTGTGGTATTACAAACAATAAGATTATTTTTGTTTGTAAAATACGAGGTAAAATATTCAGTGGGACTGACATGCGTAGAATCATGCCTTGCAGCTGAAAATTCTAGGCATATCAGTCGCACTGCATTTCATAGGCGTAGCCAAGGGGGGGCAGGGTGGGGCCGTTGCCCCCCCCTAACTTTTGATTGTAGTTTTAGAATTTTAATGTGTTTTTTTAATTTTTATTATATATTTTTAATGTTTCTAGAGATTGCCCCTTTGACTCAATGAAATAGAACAAAGTTGTCTTGATTTTGTGACAAGATGTAGTAAAAATGTGCAACAAGTGGACATCCGTGAGATTTTTCTCAAATAGTGACGACTGAAAATTTTATAACACTATTTTCCCTTTAATTAAGAACACAACCTAGCTAACCTAACGTATCCAAAATAATATCTCTAACCAGTAATGGTAACTATTTGACGAGCATTGACTGCTTTTTTCTCCGCTAGCTGAAACTTGAAAAAACCTAGTTCTAATCAATTTTCAGTTCTTGGCAATCAACAAACTGAATATTTAAATCAATGTGATAGCTTTTGAAAGCCGAATAATACTTCATAAAGAAACATAATTCATAGTTAGAAAGTGTATAAACGGAAAATGTTTATTCAACTATTCATGATAACCCGGTAAATGTAACATCGCTAATCAATGTTTTTCTGTTTCACGGTAATGTAGATTCGTGTTATTAAGAATACGTTTTAATTATAACTTTTAGTTTGATTCAGTATTTACAAGTATTGTTTCCGTATTTAAGAGATTTTAATAGAGCATATGCTACGATATTAAACGGGCAAGGCGAGACGGATCGTATCCGATTTTCGAACCAGTCATTTAATAATGGCGAAAGGTTGCAGTTGTCTTATCGTATTGAAAGATTTAATCCGTTTCTATAAGCATGAGCAAGATAATGAGCATGATTGTTCGACCGTGGTTGCTACGTCGTTGCTGCCAAATCAGCTGTTATTACACAGAGAATGCGTGGGACTAGCATAACTCCTCAATATATAAAAATCGTATTCTCAAATTAAGGCAATAATTGGCGCCTGCCACTAGAATGTTGATTAACATGATTGGGTTCTTGTTAGTAAACGATAAGCTGAATTCACGCGGCGTTTAGTAAAATATTTTAAGAGTACCGATTTCTGATTTGAACCTTTTTATATCAACAGTAAGGATAATATTGGAGCGACTCACAAAATGGAATAGTTATTTACTTGCCCCAGGGGTATGGTAGTACGGCGAGCATGGCAAACCAATATTATGGATCAAAATTAATTGTGATCCCCACCACCGGTCCACCCTGCCGGTAGTCCACCACATCTCACCAGGAAGCATTTTTTTTTTTTTTTGTTTTTCTGTGCAACCTCGATCACTCGCATCGCCGTATTATAAATTACCGAAATAATACGAAACGTGCCATGCCTGATAGCAAAATAGTTCGTAATAAAGCATCGACACAACCGTTCACAGCCGATGCTCGAAGCAAACTCTTTTTTCGTAAACTTTTAATTTTTACAACTGTATCAAGAAAGTAGGAGCTAGTTAAGAACAATTTATGCGAATCATTTTTAAATTGCGAAATAGAATACATACATAAGCACAGGGTTGCGGCTTATAATTTTTGACTCAGGTATATTCATTTGCCAATATCTCCTTTCAGAGGGTCAATTTCAAAATATGATGTATGATGAACTTGTAGTGCATGAGTAGATCTACAACTTTGTGTAACAGTACATTGCTCAAACTCCTATATCTTCGACATGAGAGCGTATATTCACAGTGATCTTCACCACGATCTTCGCGTGATCTTCACCGCGAATATCATCGCGAAGATCACTGCGAATATACGCTCTTATTCCTCAGATATAAGAGATAGAGCTATGTACTGTTAGACAAAGTTGTAGGTCTACTCAAGCACCATAAGTTCATATGCATCATATTTTGAAGTGAGCTTCTGAAAGACTATCGCTAGATGAATATGGACAAGTCAAAAATGATAAGCCACAACCTTACATAACACTCTTTTACTGTTTAGCATGACAATGGCATAAATCAAGAATAAGATGATTCGGTTCATTGACAGGAAGTTCAGCAATGAAATACATACCACAAAAAGTCGAGAACACCCGCATGAACCAAGAAGAAAGCTGCTATCAATTTCGATATTCATTACTTCTCATTCAAAATTTGATATTGAAGAATAGCAAATAGAACGCATACTTATTTGTTATTGAAGAATAAAATTACCTAAATTATTTGCTGATTATTCGTGAGCAACATTTTAGTACAAAAATAACGGCTTGCTTATAATTGCGACTTACTTCGGTCCAAAAGTTATACTTGATTTTCCTGTTTTGATAATATGAGATAATTATTAAATTAAATTAAAGGTAAGTTAAGAGGGCACAAATCATAAGCTATAAACCACTAAAACTCGAAATGTATGTTTGTTAAGAGCATACCACTTATTATTTGAACAACCATAAAAAAATTGTTCTATCGAAACGTTGTGAGTACGGAGAGTGAAAAACTGTGTTTTAGAAGTGTTGTTTTGTCAATTTATTCTCGTAAATAAGCTTTCACTCGTTTCATCAACATGGATTTTGTACATAGAACAAAAGTCCCGTCATTGTATAAAACATTCTTAATGGTTATCATATGCTATCATTAAACCTTTTTAACAATGCACGAAATGAATTTTGTGAGGATCAACCAATTGCAACTTCTCTTCAATCGTACTAATACAAGTTGGTATTACTGCTTGGGTGGGCTGTAATAATTGATTTATCCAACATAAAAATTAAAGCGCTATCAAGAGTTATAAGTTCACCATGAACAAGTGAGATCTTGCCATAAAAGCCCGAACATCATGTCAGAAACATTAAATATGCTGAACAACTCCTCGCTGTTTGCGCTTTTTTAAATATCATACTGAGTCGATATAAAGATCTGTCATTGAATCCCGCATTCACCAGAGAGACGTTTCTTTTTTATTAATAATAACATATTCTTAGCACCTTGTGTTGTTTTCGTACTAT
Organism: Aedes japonicus; assembly: GCA_034211315.2. Classification (NCBI taxonomy): domain Eukaryota; kingdom Metazoa; phylum Arthropoda; class Insecta; order Diptera; family Culicidae; genus Aedes; species Aedes japonicus. Next base: position 630 of record JASCZW010008245.1, on the reverse strand, counting down.
GAACGAATGTTCTTTCTATGTCAACAAATGCTTCGTGTTTTTGACAGTTACACGTGTGGCATTAAATACGAAGGTAGCTATTTGAAAAGTACAATTCAATTTTGCTGCAGAAAACATCAAATAGATTTGTTAGTCCTACCTTCGATTTAGTAATAAAAGCGAAATTTAATTTTCAGTGTGGATGAGAGGAACGTGAAGGAAGAGTACATTTTCAGTACAAACTGTTAACAAACCCGGTGTTCCTATACAAAATTCACCTTCACTGTAAAGTGAATATTTCGACACACTACAGTCCTCGCTAGATTTTGGCATGGTTCCTGTTTAATGCGGTTCAATTTTGAAGCATGTGAAAAATCGAAGGTTTTTAAAACCCTGTTTATTCTTTTCATTCCAGAACAAATTTAGAATAGTTTAATCTTGCTTCCGGAATCGGACGGGTATTGTAAAATCCCGTTGAGTGAGAGTAGAGAAGATAATCCACCCGTCGTTCAGGCGAATTGTCACAAAGTGAGTGCTTGATCCTTGCTCCACTGGGTGGAACTTGAAAATGCCCCTACTCTACTGGTCAACCAGGCGTTGAGTTGCCCTTGTTAAGTATTCAGTGTGTGCAACCACTGGTTGAAGACGATA
>JASCZW010008244.1:0-53278 GCA_034211315.2 Aedes japonicus | reverse complement strand
GTTTATTACTCTTTGTGAGATTGTTCCTTCTCTCAAACATGAGCAGTTGTTTGGAAACTTACTGATCAAACAAATGTAATTCTCATGATTTCATGCATTTCAATTTGAGAAATTTTTAACCGACTGGTAAAATTATGTGTTAATACTTGATAATTTGGAGCATTAAAAAAATCCATTTTTCTTATTTTACTTTTGGGGCGTTGTTTGGAATCAAACGATTAAAAAATATTTGGCCAAATGGCTTTGAACCATAAGATTGCTTGGGATGGTATTTCACCGCAGAATCTTTTTTAAATTTCGACTTTTCACAAATGAGTGATTCGTCCTTTTGACCAAAAAGTTACAATAAACTTTCTCAGAAAAATCTAGCCTCAAAATGGCTGATGATTATCAAAACATGCTGAGAGAGATTATGATCAAACTAAAGCAAAACAAATGGTAGAAGTATATGAGAATTTCATAATTGAATGAAGAACACACATAAATATACCTTGACCTATTTTATTTCTATATCACGATCACGATCACCAAACGTCCATTTGGCCAATCGTCCATACGTCCTTATGCCAAACGTCCTTATGCCAAACGGGGTATCATTCTTTATCTGAATGTGCCCCGTTTCCAAGTTCCATATTCCCGTTTACCCGTTTGCAGTTATATTGACATAAGCACTATTTTCAAGACAATGTTATTGTTTTTTTCATACCTAATTGCATATCATAAATTTTCAAAACCAACAAATGGCATTAAAATCCAAATGTCTTTTACCAAACTCCGTCCGTTTAAGTCAACAAACAACCAAAATCCTAATTCAATTTCATCTCCTAAGATACAGCGAAAGAGTAACCAACCTCACCAAAATAATTGAAAGAGTAATTTACCATTCCATGGGATCTCTTTTCCGCGAAAAAATTAAACATTATATTTAACAAACAAATAAAATTCCTGCCCATTCAATAATAAAAGACATGCGTGAAGGAGAACCTTTGTCGAAAAAGCTAAGCAAGCATGGAACTGAAATCGTTGCTGCATGGAAAGTTATTTTCGATAATCTAAGTGGGTTTGTTTTCACCATCAGTGGTTTCGTGCCTAAATATAATTTTTCTGCTCTTTGTGTGAATGTCCACACGCTTCTTGAGTACTACCCAAAAGATTCTTTTAAATGGATTGAAATTAAAGCATCATGAGAATCGTTAAACACTGGAAAATATTCATTTGAATCTAATAAACATTGTCCATTCTTCTATTCACAACAACTGATATATTTTTTGGTCCATTGACTAATCTGGGTACATCCTTATCAAATTTGGGTAGTTTTGAAAAAGCGTTTCGTCCGCGCTGCTGCGATGTTGGGCGATTTGTTGTTCATCATGGCTTCAGGAAACTGCCGTCGCACCTCTTCCTGAAATATCTTCACAATCGTTTCGTTTCTCTGATGATGGCACACATCGAGCAAATTCTGTGGGCGGTGACAGCCTAATGGGAGGCAGAAAATTGTTATTTGATTAGCTTCTTTGTATTCATTTCATGAAATTTTCACAAATTTTGACATGTAAGGAGCTGCCAGTTTGCTTTTGTTCGGTTCGGAGATATAGTTTATACGCACGAAGTAGCCATTTGAGGGCGGTTCAGAACATATCAATGTCGCCCCATCTCAACTTATAACGTTTTTCGTTTTTTGTTCAGTTTCAACCTGATATCACAATTGGGTCGGCTAGTTCTCTGTTGTACGTCAGAGTGTGTGTTCGTATTTGTATCCTGTATTGGGTTCAGCTATCATGGGTTGGAACTGATTCCAACCTAGGTTCAAAAACGAAAACGCTATTAGTACGTATTCCAGATGTTTATTTACAGTGGGCAGATGAGAGTTTCTAAACCATGTGTCATCTATACTTTAGGATAGGGTTTAATGTACAACACACACACTGGTAGCTTTGAACCTGATATCTTTTTCAACCAAACGGGTGAACCTTTCTGAATGGCGACCAAGAAAATGCACAATGGTCAAAAGCACAGTTTGGATTTTAGGAATGAAAAATATTTGCCACTTCAACGTAAATTGTAGCATATGACTTCCTTCAAACAAATATCTTTCAAATTCTAACTTTGACGATTGTTTGAACCGAAGTGTAAACGATAGATTTACAATCTCTGGCACAGGTAAATGTTAATTGAACTAAGCCAGAGCTTGTGGCTCTTGTTGAGCATCGTTTAAATGATTTACGACTCGCATTCGAGCAATATTTTAGTTTTTTAATTATTGCTTTTCTATCTCATTAGTGATTCAGCGTTTGAGACAGTCACGGAACTAGCAGCATACTGCGTTGCGTTTTGAAGGAGCTCAGAAAGTGTTTCGTTTTGAAATAATTGAGTTTGGAGTTGATTCTCATGGTTTGCTACAGGGAATCTGGACCAAATCAATGGTATTATGATCGCAGATGGGTACATCTTCAGACCAAATCGTTGCTGAAATGAGACTAGGAAATAACTTAAAGTTTTAGCAGCACAACAATCCTAAGCACACAACCCTTGCGCTGAACTGGCTGGCTGGAAGTGCCTCAAAGGCTCAGGAGGGATTCTTTGTTATGAACTTAAGTTACCCGAGCAGGAGAAAATAACATACGAATACCTAGTTTTGATCTTGATAGCTGGCCTTGGTATATGAGAGCACAGCAGATGGGGTAAAATACCTAAAGAGTGTTCCGATTAAAGTTTGGTCAAACAGTAATGTGTGTGAGTCGCTCAAAACTCTTTTTCTTTTTCAAGTTTCGTTAATACATAATGCTGCAGAAACATTCAGCTTAGCTTCATTTTTACCGAATGCGAATTGTCGGGTCTTTTGTTTAACACCTGCCGTAAGATTTTGTACAGTCTCTTTATCCACTTTATTCGTCGCGGAACGCCAGTTTGCCTTGAACTGTTTCTGGCTCACAACAGTTTTTGAGTCTTCTTAAGGTTCCGCTTGACGATGGCCAAATATTGTTCGGTTGGGCGGAGCTCTGACGTGTTGGGAGGGTTCTTGTCCTTAGGCATCACTTGAACGTTATTGGCAGCATATCACTCCATGGCATTTTCCGTAATGGCAAGGTGCCAAGTCCGACCAGAATAGGCCGGCACAATTATGTCGCTTTAGGAAAGGCAGTAGACGTTTTTGTAGGCACTCGCTCAGAAAAAAAAAATCCTAGTTGACGGTTCCGGTCGCAATGTAAACGTTGCTCTTCAAGCCACAGGTACAGGTGGCCTGCCAAACCTGATATTTATTCGCAAACTTTGACAGGTTAATGTGCTTGAAAATATCTGGCACATTTTCCCGTATAAAATTCTAGGAAGCCTGTTTAAAGTCTGTCCAGGAAGCTGTTTAAAGTCTGCTTTGACGTAAGTTTCATCGTCCTGTATCACGCAATCAAACTTCGGCAGCATCGTCGTGTACAACTTTCGCGATCGTGCTTTGGCCGACGTGTTTTGTTTATCGTTGCGATTTGGAGTCACCACTTTCGTGTAAGTGGACAATCCAGGTCGTTTTTAGCTATACACAGATAAAATGAAACATCGAATTCTATGCGTTTTCTAATGCACATAGAGGGACATAGATATGGCAGAAATTAAAGGGATATTCCATGTAAATTGAGGCCTCTAGCCTGTTATATGACAGATTACAAACATTGTTTTATGGTGCATGGAAGATTGCATACAACTTCTTTTTTTACTCCTCCTTTGGGTTGAAATTAAACGAGAGGGAATTTTACGCGCTTGTTAACATTAATTATTTTTTTATGTGTATCCACGGTTGAAGGCCGTAAAATATTGATCGAAACACCCTTTAAGAATTGCAAGTAAAATATCTCTCGGTTAACAAAACTTCTTATAAGGGACACCTGGGAATACCTGAGAAGCACTATTTTAGCATTCGTTCACCTCAATTTGGTATTTGCTTATGCGAATATTTTTTTGGTTTTATCCTCAGGTGTTGAATACCATGGCAGTTATCAAGTAACTTGTTCCTGCTCGGGTACCCGAGCAGGAACAAATAACATATGAATACATCATTTTGATCTTGATTACTGGCCTTGCAAAATACCTAAGCAAAATACCTAAGAATTGCAAGCAAAATATCTCTCGAATAACAGAACTTGTTATTTTGGATACCTGGGAATACCTGAGAGGTACTATTTTGGTATTGTCTTACCTCAATTTGGTATTCGCACAACATAGTGGGAACAATTTTATGGTATTATACTCAGGTATTTTACCTCTCAATCTGAGCTCCTAAATACCAAGGCCAGTTATCAAGTTATTCGATTCTGCTCGGGAAAGAGTGCCCAAGCAGATACAAATAACGTGATAACTGGCTTTGGTGTTTAAGAGCGCTGCATAAGAGGTAAACACCTGAGGATATCAAATTGAGGTAAAGCCAAAACCAAAATAGTACTTCTCGGGTTATTCCCAGGTATCTTAAATAACATGTTTTGTAATTCGAGAGATATTTTGCAGTCACTCCTTATTATTGACATCCTTAAAAGAAAGCGGTTATTAGCGTTTTTTACAGAATATTCTTTGCATTTAATCACATGAATAAACACATGATAAATTATCGTTTCCGATTACCGATTTTTGTATTTTTTCATATAAACTGGAGACAACTTCAGATTTGTTCCTGGTGGAAAAATCTAGAAATATTTTCAACGAACATGGTGAACGGTTTAATTTGAAAGCACCCTGTAACATAAAACATAAAACATAAAACATAAAACATAAAACATAAAACATAAAACATAAAACATAAAACATAAAACATAAAACATAAAACATAAAACATAAAACATAAAACATAAAACATAAAACATAAAACATTAAACATTAAACATAAAACATAAAACATAAAACATAAAACATAAAACATAAAACATAAAACATAAAAACATAAAACATAAAACATAAAACATAAAACATAAAACATAAAACATTAAACATAAAACATAAAGCATAAAACATTAAACATAAAACATAAAACATTAAACATAAAACATAAAACATTAAACATTTAACATAAAACATTAAACATTAAACATAAAACATAAAACATTAAACATAAAACATAAAACATTAAACATTAAACATAAAACATAAAACATTAAACATAAAACATAAAACATAAAACATTAAACATAAAACATAAAACATAAAACATAAAACATAAAACATAAAACATAAAACATAAAACATAAAACATAAAACATAAAATATAAAATATAGAACATAAAAACATAAAACATAAAACATAAAACATAAAACATAAAACATAAAACATAAAACATAAAACATAAAACATAAAACATAAAACATAAAACATAAAACATAAAACATAAAACATAAAACATAAAACATAAAACATAAAACATAAAACATAAAACATAAAACATAAAACATAAAACATAAAACATAAAATATAGAACATAAAAACATTAAAAAATAAAAACATTAAAATATTAAAACATTAAAACATTAAAACATTAACACATTAAAACATTAAAACATTAAAACATTAAAACATTAAAACATAAAAACATAAAAACATAAAAACATAAAAACATAATAACATAACAAGATAAAAAACATAAAAACATAAAAACATAAAACATGTAAACATAAAACATAAAAAACATTAAACATAATATGTATTACATATTAATACGTAAAACATATAACATAATACATAAAAATCACAAAACATATAACAATAAACATAACAATAAACATAACCATACAACATTAAACATAAAAGATTAATTATAACCATATAAAATTTAACATCAAAGAAAAAAAACGAAGTTGCAGTTATTGGACAATACAAATGATTGAAAAACTTGGAAAATTTTAAGTTAACACTTCAACACTTACTTGAATGTGTTTTTGTTTTTTTTTTGTTACCTCAAAGGTTGTTTGTTACCTAAAAAGTTATTAATTTCTACTTCGTTTGAAGGTAGTCAGATTGTTGTTGTGTTGTGTACCTAGAGTTGTTGTTGTGATGTAAGTATACATTTAAACAGCCACGAATATCCGTTTCCATGATCCATTGATCCATGATCCATTAAAACAAATGGTTTGGAAAATAAATGATATAAATTTGAAATCATTTAAAAATCGAGCCTAAAATTGTCTTCTAAAATTTCATCATTTGTCAAAGTTTCAAATACGAATGCGAAGGCAAAATTCTCTTTAAGATCAAATCATACCAGAGCATTAAAGAGTACCGTAATCAATCAGTTATCTAAATACCAATGATGATTGCAAGTATAAAGTCACTCACATGGGAACCGTTGAATCCTATAGATTCCCGAAGAAACACCAGGGTCTTGCCTTGAATGAATTCAAACCGATTTTTTTCAGACTAACTCGTCTGATCGAATGCAGCGCTGAGAGAAACGCTAGAAAGTTATCTTCGCACACATTTGCATAATGCAATTTTGATCAACAACGACGACACACCATTTTGGCTCGTTTCTCTCTGTAGGGATACTTCTGAAAAGTCATCTGCTTTCTTTTCTCCTCGGAGTGTGCAAACAGATAACGACCACGGCACCGGGTTTCAAGGCTTTCGTAGCTTGATGGAAAACGGAAATATTTCCTAATGATTTATATCCCATTGCGACAACGAAAGCGAGCAAACATATGGCATCAATGAAGACAGCATTCCTTCCGAGGAAGTTTGATTTTCTTATGGGAAAATAATTTAGTGCTTGGACGAAGGCATGTGCCCAAATATATGCGAAAAGAAATGCGATCATATTGTGCCTCTAAGTTGCATGTGATTTTTATCGTGCATATTAAGTTAAATTGCAAATCAAATATTGTCAAGAAAAATTTTTCAAAAGTGGTGCAAATTGCGTGGGATTGGTTTCTTTCAAGTAATTTTTTTTTTGTTACAATTAAGAGTTGTTTTGCGATCCATGATTAACACTTCGGACTGCTTTTGAATCTTTTTAGAGATTGCTATGTTATTTAGGATGTGAGAAAGAAGCATTCTAAAAACTGAAACAAGGAAACTTTTTGTTATAAGCAGCACATATAAATGCAGAAAATGAAATTTGCACATTTCGTACAGGCTGCATTATTTTTTTGTCGTGGGAAAAGTTCAACAATAAGATAAGCTTAGTTAAGAAATACCAAGAAGTTGTAACTTTACTGTCTGTAATCCCGGTAAATGCTCAGTAGCAAGAGAACTCTCGAGCTGTGTCTCAAGATCGGCTAACTACTGGGTAATCTGGAGAGGCTTCGCGAAGTTGTGCGGATACTGTCACTTGATTATATTTTTTTTTGAGAAATGAGTACTATGACACAAAATGGAGGCTTTATTGAAAGAATTATTGGGTGGGTTGGTTGGTGGAAAATGGCTACTATTGTGGGTGTGGTGTAAAGTGGGTGGTTTTAATGTTCTTCAAACGTACCGGTCATGACTAGAGTTGATGATGAAAATGATGATCTGGGAGTGCTTACACAACGTTGAGCGAGCGCTCGCTGCTGCAAGGCGGACTTATCGATCCATGAACTATTGGGGTCAAGTTGGCTGATAGGTGGTGTGAGGAAGTGACTTCGTTGGCGCGTGAAATCAATGTTATAGGCTGAAATCGGCAGAGCCCAGGCAAGGCCGGAGTGACTCTGCCGAGAGGGGAAGTCCCCTTTGCGGTTAGGGAGGACTCCCGAGACAAGTCGCTTCTTGACAATTGTCGGCCAGAGGAAGCAAATATCCTTTGCTTATAGACTTAGTGACCACTGAGGTCACTAAGCCGTATCGCGTGCGCGTCGGTTGACCTTGTCAACGGAGCAGATAGCGGTGTCTACCAAAACGGTAACACAAAAGGTCCTGTGAGGGTATCGAGTGTATTTAGCTCAATTGTATAATTATTCTGCTCATGTAAGGCAATCCACCTGTTAAATTACCTGAATTGAACTTTAAAATAATCTCACTCGAAGCTGTATTAGCGACCACTCACTACTTCAACTAAGACACCTTTCACACGCGAACGCCTGGACAATTCTGAGCAATGCTTGAACATTCGTGGCTCCTTTGACCCTTCGCTTTGCTATGTCTTCTACTATGCCTGCACACTCCATTTTCCGTTTTCCGCCTGAATCATCTTCCAATAGTTACCCACTGACATGGAATCTTTCCCGACTTTCCTGTTATACCATTTCATTTTTTTCCCGAATCCTTACTAACAAATTACACTACTGATCATATTTACTTAACCCTACTAACCAACACCAAACAAATGTATAAAGACGTAACAGTACATTTAAAATAATAAGCACAAATTAAAAAAACACATAAATTCTGTAACAAACGGTTACAAAGTAAGATATCTTTTTCAAACGTTGTTCAAAGTTGGTAGAGGATATACATCAATATCCATATATAATCAGTCAACTTTACCTTAAATATTAGATGCTGTCAGAAATTCGTGAAAAAGGAGTAGTTTTCATATAAGTAAGCTGTTTCTAGATAGACAACGCCAGATAAGCCAACTAAGTAGCATAAGGTGGACGGGTTAGGTGCAATTCAAGCAATTTTGCAATGCTCTGCCCAATCTAAATATCAGACATATTTTAAGGATTCTTGCATTAACTATCTCTAACAACTGTTCCTCTGCATTGTACGATTGTAGCTCATTTAATACGGCGTGTACAAGAATATAAAATATAAAATTTTACAAATACATACATACATTTAACAACAGGGACTTTTGAAATACTCAGATAAAAAATTGTGATGTTCACATAAAAGGAGTATATGACTACTTTAGTCAAGTCATTAATTGTTGGTTCATCAGTCAAAAAAGTTGTATTTATCTGTATTCTCAACGTTACCTATTTCACTTGACATCAGGTGGAATACTTCAATTCAAGAGTTGCAATACGCTGCAAGGAACAATAATGTTGTGACCAGCCACACTCCGTGTTTTTTGAAAGACAGAATACTGCAACTTTGAAAACAAACAGAAGTACCTGGCAAGTTGTATACATGCCTGGTCAGCAGGATTGAGTCCATCAAATTTTTGTAAACTTAATTTTTCTTATGGTGCATGAAATATTGCAAACAATTTCGTTGTTGACGTTTCCTTTGGCTTGAAATTAAACTAGGGAAAGTTTTACGCGACTACTAAAATTCATTATTTTTTTCTGTGTTGTGCATAATGATGATTGAGAATTAAAGCATTGCTTAAATTTTACTATGAATACAATTATAATATGGATATAGTAACAATTAATATGATAATCTCTGGGTCCTCCCTTAACTCAGTCGGTAAAGACGCAGCTACAAAGCAACACCATGCTGGAGGTGGCTGGGTTCGATCCCCGGTCTGGTCTAGGAAGTTTTCGTTAAGGGAAATTTCTCGACTCCCTGGGGATAGGGTATGATTCATGCCACTTCGGGGTTCCCTCAAGGATCTCACACCGCCTAAGAGTTCGAAAACTCCAAGTGCTTGCAGGCCGTCTTCAAGCATTGTCCACGTCTCATGCCCGTAGAGAACACTTTATACGGGGGTGAAGTTTACCAGACCTCAAGGTCTTGTGTAGTAATAATGCATCTCCGAAAATCTCTGCTGCAATTGTTATCGGACGTAACCAATAATACGAGGTACGCAAACTCATCCACCACCTCGAACTCATTTTTGTCGCTTGTCACAGTTCTGACTATGCGAGCTCTATTACGCTTGGCACTTCCAGCCAATAGATACTTAGTTTTCGAGGCATTCATTTTCAATCCAACCGTTTCCGCCTCAAATTTCAGCTGGTGTACTGATCAGCTGCCACCTGAAACGTTCTGTCAACAATGTCCTCGTCATCAGCGGAACAGATGAACTAGCCTAATTTATTGAAAATCTTATGATGAAGTCCGCTCATTTCATAACAACTTCTAGCGTAATGCTGAACAGGAGGAGTTCGATAACAAACCCGATATCTTCACGTAACACTGTTCATCCATCGTAGCCTTGATCATTCGGGTCATAGTTTCTCATGAACAAAATTTGTATCGTATGCGATCTTGAAGTCGTTGATTAGGTGGTATGTAGGAATTGATATTCGTAACACTTTTGGAGGATTTGGTCATTTGACGATCGACAGTTCACAAAACCGGCTTGATAACATCCTAAAAATCTGCTTGCTAGCGGCGATAGACGACGGAAGATAATCTGGGCAGCACTTTATAGGCCGGGCTAAGAATAGTGATCGCTCGATAGTACTCACATTCTAACTTGTTACCCTGTTTGTACATTGGGCAGTAACTCCCTCTTTCCACTCCTTCGTAAGCTTTGCTGTCCTATGCCATACCTTCTAGCTGCAATGTTATTTTGAAGCTGTTTGAATTTTTTTTTTTAATAATCATTTATTTGTACAGGCTCAATCGAATTAACTTTACAGAGCCAAATTTTCATACTTTTATACATCATTTATCTTAAAACTAAAGTTAGGAGGGAAGAGCCGATTACTCGCGGCCGTCTCGAGGTTAATAGGAATTACAAATTACGGATGGGAAAGAGGGTGAGAATTTTAAGTATGGTTTACATTAAATTTAAATTCTAATTTATCTAAACACTTATAACTATACAAATTATGGTTTTCTTTTGACTTGAACATTTTTTGAAAAAGAAAAAAAAACACACATACACATATAAAAAAAACTTAAAGTAAACATACTGGTTAAACTAACTAAAATCTAAGGCTAATGTTAGTCAAAAACACATAAATGAGTTTCATGTACTCCAAATCACGTACAGCTAAAATATCTCGAACTGGCACATTGTCTACCTCGAGCCCGAAGGGAATCATAAAGCCTCGATCTGAAACCACGATGCTCAGCACATGACCAAATAACGTGATCTGCGTCCTGATAGCCTTGTCCACACTCACAGAGATTGCTGTCGCTCAGCCCAACCCGGTATAAATGAGCGTTCAAAGAATAATGATTGGACATGAAAGCTGTTTGATAGCATCCTTAAAATCATTTATCGTGGGAGTTGGTACGTTATCCTCTACCATATGATGAAGCAATTCCTTCTGCTGTCTTGGTATTCCGCCAGAGCGCCATTCAAGTGTTCATCGTATTGCTGCTTCTACTGTTCAATCACATCACATTCATCCGTCAGATGCCTTCATCTTTATCCCGACACATTTCGGCTCACGGCACAAAGCCATTACGGGATGCGTTGAGCTTCTTGTAGAATCTACGCGTAGCTTGAGAACGATGCAGCTGCTCCATTTCTCCGCACTCAAACTCCTCCAGGTGACGCTTCTTATCCCGGAATAGATGAAATTGCTGTCTTCGCTTCTGTCTGCATCGCTTCACATTTTGACAAGTTGCCTGCTGCAACTAATCCTTCCGTCGATCTCTTTCTACTAACCCTATGGCGCCTTTCACTGCGTTGTTGATGGCCGATTTGACAGTACTCCAGCAGTCCTCAAGAGGGGCTTCGATTTGCTATTCCGACAACGCTGCTTCAAGGCTTTGTACGGAATTAGTTGCGAGTTCGGGTAGCTTCAGTCACTCCTGATTATACCGTGCCGGGCGTCAGTATCGAATATGGTTCACAACGGAAAGTCTTTGGCGTACTTTGACCATTACCAGATAATCGACTCTTAGTCGATGTTGACGTAGCGATAGGTCCTGACGTCGATAATATCCGAGAAGTGTCTTCCATCAATCAAATCGTGGTCGATTTGTGATTCGGTCTGTTGTGATCTCCAAGTGTACCGATATGGGAGGCTAAGCTGGAAGAAAGTACTATGTATAGCCATGTTCTTGGAGGCGGCAAAATCGATGAGTCTGAGGTCGTTTTTGTTCGTACGCTGGTTGGCGCTGAACTTTCCTACAACCGGTCTGAATTCCTCCTCCTGGCCAAACTGAGCATTGAGATCTCCGATGACGATTTTAACGTCGTGGTATGAGTAGCTGTTGTAGTCCCGTTCAAGCTGCGCGTAAAAAGAGTCGTTGCCATCATCATTTCCTAGGTGAGGGCTGTGCACGTTGATTATGCTGACATTGAATTTCTTCAATGTCAGCATAATCAACGTTCACAGCCCTCACCTAGGAAGTGATGATGGCAACGACGCTTTTTACGCGCAGTTGGATTCTAAGCTTGCACATTCTGTTGTCGATTGGCCACCAACCAATCACGCGCTTTTGTATTTCACCCATCACGATAAAATCTGTACCCATCTCGCGTGTTTTGCCGCTGCTCTGGTAGATGGTATAACCATCCCAATGCGTAAGTACCATTGATTCTTTCCAGCAAACCTTCTGCAGCGCTTCAATGTCGAACTTGCGGACCCCCAGTAAGTCGGAAAGAATGCGGGTACTTCCCGAGAAATTGAGGAACTTACAGTGCCATGTTTCGAGTGTCCAATCGTTAGTCCTTTTTCGTTGCCTGGGTCTATGCCGACTGTTCCGGTCCGTATATACATCGTGTGCTTTCATCACTATTATTTTTACGGCTGGCTTGTAGGGCTGCACCAACCCTCTGAGGATCATCGTGCTCAGCTCTGTTTAGAGTCCTACGCTGGCTCGAGGACGATGATTGATGATTAGTTTGGCAGTTGACTCCATTTGAACATAGTTATACAAAGCTTTCCTTGCAAGTTCGAAATATAATCTGTTGCTTGATGAAAATGGAATAGTGTCGATTCCTTCTGTTGGCCTAGTTTGGAACTGGTTTAAAGCAAAAATAATGCTCACAAAAAGGGATGCGCTGCAAGTGATGTTTTATTACAATTACTTGAAGCATTATGCCATCCCAGAGTGCATCGAAGAAATGGCTAAAATGGTTGTAAAGTTAAAATGAAAGTTAAAATGGTTTTGAAGTTAAATGAAGTATTGAAGTCTTAGTAGCGGCACATTGCTCAGGTTGGTGAAGGCCTGGAGCTTTTACCCTTAAAGCGGGGTGAGTCGCATTGACAGGGCTGCTTTCGAATATTTGACGACCTGTTCCTTGATTTTGCTGGTTGTGGGTTTGACGCCATTTTTCTGACAGAAACTGGGCTCGACGTAGTATCAATTCCGTTCAGCTTTTCGGTTCAGGTTTCAATGTCTTCCGCTGCGACCGTAATTCATGGCAAACATACTTTTGCATATAAAGACTATTAAACGATACATTAAATAATTAAAATCGTTCCACAAAAACCGCATTTATGACCCACAAAACTCTGGTCAATATCCATAATAAAATTAACATGATCTTTAAAATTTATCAATGTGATCCATAATTTATACAAAATTTAGCAATAACATGTCAAAAATGTACCGTTATATATCTAGGGTATGATCAATAAAATTGTACGGATTACCCATAAACATATAGCAAATGTTCCGTGAAAGATTCAATATCTTTCCTTTAACTTGCAAAATTGATCCACAGAATGTTACATTTGTGCACTAAAATACATGCACATGATTCATAAATTATTGAAAATGTTCCATAAATAAATTGTTTATGATCCATAAAACAATGAATAATAATCTATAAACTCAAAGAAATGATCCATAACATATCAACTTTGTGTAATTGAACATATGGGTGTGATCAATGAATTATGCCTGCATTTTTGAGTTTTGGTCACTATTTGTTTCAATTTTCAGGTGCATAAAAATTGGGAAGTTAATCTAACCTAACCTTACTTACTGGACTTCTCTAGTACGTGCATATCGGCGATGGAGCAAAATACACAAGTCGATGTCATTTACACCGATCTAAAAGCTGCCTTCGACAAGATTGACCATAACATTCTTCTGTGTAAGCTTTCTAGACTGGGTGCATCAGCATCACTTAAGGCTTAGCTGCATTCGTACCTGACTGACAGAACTCTTCGGCTGCAAATTGATTCCTGTGTATCAAAACCATTCACCAGTACGTCTGACGTGCCTCAGGGAAGTAACTTGGATCCGTTAGATGATTGCCATTGCCTTCAAAGTTTACTGAACCTGTTCGTGGAATGATGTGGTCGGAATAAATTGATTGTTAGTATCCCTCAGTGTGTTGTGATGACGTTCCATCGTGTAAAGAACCCAGTACTTTCGACTACTGTTTTGATGGCATTCCGCTTCGTAGAAAGTTCATAGTGTAAATGACCTGCGGTGTTCTCTTGGATGCGAAGCTGGATTTGAATCTACACCATCAACGTATTTCCGTAATTTCAAAGCTAACTGTCAACGGATTCATTTCCAAGATCGCACTGGGATTTCAACGACCCCACTGGCTTAAAGGCGCTGTATTATCTCACTAGACCGCCCTAACTGAAAACGCATCTGTTGTCTGGAGTCCGTATGAAGTTACCCGGATTCTACGTCTTGAACAGGTACCAGAAGAGATTTGTAAGGCTGGTCTTGCGAAACCTTTCCATGGCGCGATCCTGTCAATTTATCGCCGTATCCAAGCAGATGTTTGTTATTGGGGTTAGACACTCTGGAGCAAAGAAGAAAAATTCAGCAGGCAACATTCGTCGTTAAGTTTTTAAACGGTGAAGTGGATTGTCCGGAATTGCTATCACAGCTGGTCTTTCGTGTCCCTCAACGAATGTTACGGAATTCTTCCTTGTTGCAACCAAAATATCACCGAACTGCATATGGCTACCACGAACCACTGACGGCCATTATTAGGACTTTTTCGGCAGTTGAATCTGCCTTTGAATTCGGCGAATCATCCAACAAGTTCCGAAACAGGATACAAAGAATGTTGTAGTGTTAAAATTTATGTATTGAGTATTGAGTAGAGAGTGTTTTTGTTCAATTTTATGTTCAATTTTACTTTTTTATTTAAATATGTTTTAACTCTATTGATGTAGAACAAAAGTCGGATGAATTATAATAAATAATAATAATAATAATATTATTTGTGAGATTTTGGAAGATACAGAGTTCAGCAACTGCTAAGCCCCGCACAGTGGGACAGCGAACCCAGTGGTGTGGCCAAAACCTCTACCGCTGCGGATATGCTTCTTAGAGGGTTGCAGTCTTGGAAAAAGTTGTTCAGTAGAAAAAGCGCTATCTTTTGGCGGTTTTGATTAGTTCCTATTTCCTCCGAAACGTTGCCCCCTTTTAACGGAACGTCCCAGAAGGATGATGTTTTCGACAAAGTTGCTTAGGTTATGCTGAGAAATGTTGTCGAAGACATTAAAGACCTATCTTACACAGAAAACTGAATATTGGCCAACTTCTGAAAAATATCGCCAAAAGTCGTTTTCACTATTTTTTGACACACAAAGATCTACAATATAAAATGTAAAGGGTGCAATATTGTCGGAATGCTGGTTTTTGCTTATTTTAGAAGTATTTTGCGATATATTATACATGTATACAAATGTTTTTACAGTAATGTTGTCAAATGGAGGTGTTTTCATATGAACTTCACGCAAAATATAGCAAAAAGTAGCAGCCAAATAAACAACTTTGTCGAAAAAACCATCCTTCTAGAACGCTCTGTTAAATAGATAGAATCGAGTGCCACCTATGTGGAGACAATAGGAACTAATCAAAACCGTCAAAAGATGGCGCTTTTTCACCTAAACAACTTTCTCCAAAAATGCAAACCTATAGCATGCATTGCACACACGCCACTGGGTTCGCTGCCCCACTGTGCCCCGCCACATCTTCGGCAGCCCCTGTTCGGGGATGCTTACTTAATTCGCATCTAATCATCATATCTGGAGGCCGTTCATGATCTGCAACCCATGACCCATCGGGTGGCTTGCAGCTCAGAACCGCCAGTCTCCACCTACTGAATGGATTGCCCGGTAAGAAAAAACGTCACATGATCATACCAATGTTTCATCAATTTGCTTAATGAATCACTGTGAACATGCATCTGGAGAAAAAAAATCCTCAAAATGAACAAACTCTGCTAAAGAACAAGGTTGGTTCAAACTGAGTTCTTTATTATCAACGTTGAAAACTCTCTTTTGAAAGGAAACAAAACATTTTTTGCTCCGCTCACATTCGAATTCAAGACTAGATCTGCCAGTTCATCAAAACAAACAAAACGTGTTCAGCAAATGCTTCTATCACACAAAACTCACCAGCATCCAGTGAAAACACGTCCAGCTAAGGTACATGATTGGAACTAGACAATATATAAATTTCAATTTGTGTTTCCAGAATAAGAATTTTTATGTCATTCCGTATTCTGAATACCGGAACCATCCCGGCGCATCCTGCAGACACAGCATGTCGCTTGCATCTGCTGATGCATCGCCGCACATGTGTGCATGTGTGTTCATTCTGCTTGGGTGAATACTGCTGTGAAGATAAATAGTATTACCCTTACATTTCGTGGCTGTGGCATTTCTCCACGGCTGTAGCTATTGTATGCCAAGTACATGCAGCGTCATCGGTGAGCTAGTACACATTCTATTTGGCGTGTCGCAGTTGTCTGTAGCTGATTTGAATGCAGAAGCGAACTGCATACAAGCGGTCCAGTCTTGACGTCGCATGTGTCAGTGTTTAGAGGTTGATGCGATGAGTTCTGTTGATGGTTTATGCTAGCGGTCTTTGTCAGCAGAAACCACTGGTGGAATGTCGGACAATAACGTACTATTGCTATTGTGGATGGTGTTGTCCTGCATTTGATGCGTTCAATGCGGTATGTATCGTTCGATCATGCTTTATTTCAGGTGCGGTGGAGTTGGATTCCATGATTCTGTTACATTCCCAAAAACCATCCTATTAAAGGAACTTATTAGTATTTATAAGCACAACTCACCTTTTCAATTGCACTCATCCAACAGCAAGAGGCCCACCAAGGGGCTCCAAGCTGTGCAACTTAACATGGAATCAAAAATTGAAATCAAATTAGCACCAATCCTCTTTGGAGCAATTCTTATAAATTATGAACCAAATATTTATTGTTCAAAGCCCAGACTTCGATTGGGATGCCCGGGTTGCCAACCAACAGAATTGGTTGTTGCTCTTCGTTTACCTTATTTGTGCCAATAACAATCTCTGTAGGTGGCCTTGCCGTGCCACCCATGTTTTTTTTTTCACCGAAAGCCATAGCAACCAGCCTTGGCCATACAACAGGAGCTTATGGATGGGAAAAACTCCTGGAGAGAGTGAAGCCCGGCCCGGAAAGAACGAAAATGAAGAGCTCGTACACCTCGTGAGAGCAATAAATTCAATAAATGTTGCTTGTTTATTCTCATAAAATCCAATACTCCACCCCGGCCGGTCAGCATGCCAGCTGGAGTGACGACGGGGCCTTTCACGTGGGAACGGTACCTGGTTAGTGGGTACTGCAGAATCGAGTTTCGAAAAAACAACAACGGTAGTGAAAAGTCAGCTGAAAAGTTGTTCGGGTTCCATTCGTTTCGAAGATGGATGGTGCATTTTTCAGTGCATGATAAATTTTATTTATTAACGTTTGTGCGGAAGAGGTGCTGAAAAAAAATGATTTCACCCTATTAAATTTATCAATTGTAGAATTTTATTGCAGCATTTCATCATTCACCAACAATCATTCAAATTTAGAACCAAAGATCAGAAAATTAACAAGTTGATGCCATAAGGAGCACCCTAATGGTTTCAACATCATGAGATTAGATTACATTAACGAAAAAAGTTTCCTCCTAAACTCACTGGATAACTTAAACACATCGTTTGTGCAAAAGCAATTTAAACAACCTAATTAAGTCTCCTGAGTTTCAGAGAGTTGCATTCATTGCAGCAATGGAGAACCAGAATGGCAGAACAGAAGTTCAGTGTCTTCTTCAATATCGAAGCACAGCTGAGTTGTAATATTGCGCCAAAGGGATGTGTGGAAGGTATGAGCGGGATGAGTAAAATCGAGAATATACTTGATGATTTCCCAGAGGTGCTATACGATTTGCTGCTCCGGTCCACGAGAATGAATTTAGGATATTCTGAGATGGGTAATCGGAGTAAGAGATGTTCGATTTCTGAAGCATCAAGCTGATTGATCCAAATAAATTGGGATTGTTACACTTGTTGATGCCATATTGCGATTATCAAGGTGTAGAAAGGAATGGATTTATACACTGAAAATTTATTTTCTTAAATTAGCTTTCACTCATTTTGAATTTTGTTCATAGAACAAATGTCTCGTTTATTGTATGAAACATTCATATTGCATTTAAACCGATGAAATGCTATTATTACACCTTTTTGTAAAATGCACGGAATGGATTCCGTGAAGACCAGTCAATTGCTGCTTGTCTTTTGTCGTATTCATGGGAGGGAATGAATGATTTATCCCAAAATTAATATTAAAGTCTTGTCGAAAGTTGTAATTGTATGCTCATCAATCAAGTATCTCCTCACAAGTCACCATGGCCTAGTGAGATCAACCACGGACTCAGTAACAGCTCTTCCCAAAGATACAAGATCGAGTTCCATGCCAGTAACAATAAAAAAAAAACGCAGGGCTACTCCACGTATTTTTTTATCAATCATTATGATATTCTTAGCTTCTTAAAAAATCTTTTGTTTTGTTATACAGTGCTTGTCTTAAACTGGGTGTCCTTTAATAGGGCTGGTTTTTGGACTGGGCGTTCACTTACTGGGCTACAGCCCAGATAAAAAGTCGTTATACGTCAAGAAAAGATGTCACATTTCGTTTGACATTTTGATGAGGGGCGCTCGAATGAAATTTAAAATATTAATTCAAATAAACTTGAAGACATGATTGAATCGTTTCAAAACATTTTACATAGTTGCATTTTTTGTTATTTTACTAAGTTTTCTGTGATATAAATTAAAAAAAGTAGCAGTAATAACATCTAACATGTTTCGCTTAAGCCATTCATTGTCGATCAGTTTTGTTTGTAGCAATTAAAGACCACTCACATCTGCTGCATCGCTCTGGTCGAATAACATAAAGTAATTTAATGATTTTATGGCATCAGAAGAGGTGGGTTCACCTGGAGGCTCACCCACATATGTGGATGAAGTCTCCAAGAAAGTATCATGTGTGGATTCTACTATAAAATAATGACCAGCTGGCGTAATATTATCATGTAATACTGAATCAACGATCTCTTCCTTGGTGAATACTGCACTGGTGATCCACGCTAAATTATTGTCGGCATCGTGCAGTTGATCGATAATCCATCGCCTAATCTCTTCATCAGTTGTAGTGGTGCCAGCTAGAAAATCTACAGCTGCTACTAGAACTTTTGTATTATCGCTAGTGCTAGATTCAGCACGGTCATCAGGGTTCCATTCGCATCTGGGAAACTGGTCGATGAGTTTATTCCAAGAATTATCGATTGCAGTCTCAGCCATCTCGTTCCTTTTTGAGCCGGTCGTCGGATTTAAGCACCTCGTGCTACAGCACCAAATTTAGCATTAGTTTTCGTTTATAGTATATTTGGTTCTTATTGCATTTATAACCGCTTGGTCCTTTGGTTGACACTCAGATGTGACATTTGGCAGAAGATAAATCACTTGTAGAAAAATAAATTTAGTTGAGTTGTTGAGACTTATAACAAAAAAAAACTTACAGTACCTCATCTTAATCAGTCTGTCAACCGAAAACAAATCAAAACCTCTCGAGTAGTGTGCAGTACAATTGTCCAGTACCAGTAGCGCCTTTGGTTTCAAGTTACATTCACTAGAAAACATCCTAATTGCTGGCACAAACTCATCATAAAACCATTGGCGGGACAAATCTCGTGTCGTCCATGCTTTTTTAAATTATATTATGACACCGAAAGACGTTCTTTGATAGTCATTGGCAGCAGTTTCAATAAACATCAGTTTGACTTTGTTTGAACCATCCATGTTGCCGCACGGCATGAATGTGTAGCGCATCTTGTTAAATTTTCGGCCGCAAACAGTTTTCTTATTCGAAATGTCAAAATGTAAACTTCTGATTCGCATATTGATCCCGTTACTGAAGCATGTGTTCTGAAGTTCGACCTCACTGTGTTTACCGCTTGTTGATTTTGAAGGTAAATAATTTGAAGAATCGCAATGTAACATGCTGGAGTATGCATTGGACTTTAACCTATTAAAACCTGTCCACGTTAAATTTCGGACACTTTTTTTTCAGTGTAGATTTTGTATTGTTTCACGGATAACTGAAACATTTCACTTATATGACAGCTGAATTATTCCACTTTATTTCGTGGTACATTCTTGTTATATTCACATTCACATTGTTACGAACGGCAGTGAAATTCGAATTTATCGGTACACGATCATGCCAAGAAACTAAAACAACCGAAAAGTACCGTGTTTTGTGTTTGATAATCATTTGACCAGCGCTTGGCTGTGGATCGGAAATTTGGAAAAGAAACAAATCGAAAAGTTTGCTCCCAATTCATGGGCAAGAAGTTGGTAGCCATTATTGAGAAACATCCCAATCTTTCTGTGTGAAATGTGGCTCGCAAAGTTGGGAAGTCAAAATCATACGTACAAAAAGTGAAGCGAAGGCAGGGACCGACAGCAAACAAATTGAAAAAGGGGCCCAACAGTGATGATAAGCTAAATTTCACTGCAAAAAGTCGTGCTAAGAAGCTTCCCATCAATTATTTTCAATCATGTTGGACGACGAAACATACGTACTAAAAGACTTTAAACAGCTTCCGGGTCTGGCTTTTTATACCGCATTGCAAAGAAATGCCGTTTTTGAGCATTTCAGGATAGCGAAGGATCCGAGTTCCGGAATAAAAGTATTAGATTTGTAGTTGTGGTCGCAAATCTAAAAGTTTCGTCTCTACCGGCACTATCAATAAGGATGTGTACGATAAAGAATGTCTGCAAAAGCGGTTTCTACCGTTAATCAGAAGCCAAGACTCTCCAGCTCTGTTTTTGCCTGTGTTGGCCTCGTGTTACTCTGCGAAATCCGTCCTGAAATAGTATAAGGTACAAGAGGTCAAATACAGTGACCGGCAAAAATAAAGATCCACCTTTGATCAATGTATTATTGTTGAGAAAAAAAAACACGTATTTTTGAAAAAGTAGGGTATTGCAATACATGTTTCTGAAAAATAAACATAGACGAACCATTTAAGTACAAAAATAACGATCACTTTTATTCCTTGCATAAAATAAAAAACAAAATTATTGGAGTTTAGTAAAATACGTATGACATAAAAAAAAGATCCATTGACTGCAATCATTTCGGGATGCATTCGACTAGGTTTCTGAGGTATTGTGGATCCAACTCATTCTAGGCCTGCTCCAGTGCCGCAAAATATGTTTGCTTGTTTGTTACGTGGGTTTTTTCGACTCTATTGTCGTGAATTGCCCAGAGATTTTCAATTGGGTTTAAATTCGGACTCTGGGGAGGCCATTCCAAGGGTTTAATCCGACAGGCACGATAAAAAGCTTGTGTTTTCTTGGTCGTATGCTTTGGGTCGTTGCCTTCCTGAAAAATGTAATTATCTTCCAGACACATTTTTAGCAAAGATTCTTCCATATTCTCGTTCAGAATATCTATATACCAATCTGCCGCCATAATACCACTGATTAAAACCAGATTCCCCACTCCAAACCATAAGAAACAGCCCCAGACCATGATATTTCCACCGCCGTGCTTCATGGTCCCTTGTAGATGTTTATCCTTCAGCCCTTCATAGCTTTTCCGCCAAACTCGCAGTCGTCGTTTCCAAGCAAAATGGCTTTTCAAACTGTGCTCAGCAATGCGTCGCCGAACTGTACGATCGGATATCGAAAGGCTTAGCTTTCTCTGAGCGGATGGTAACAAACGGATGCTTTTTAATTGCTCGGATGATTCTAGTATCTTCGCGGTGATCATACTTGCGATTGCGTCCACGTCCTGTTCGATCTGCGATACTTCCAAGCTTTTGGTGTTTTAAAACTATTTTCTGCACTGCACCACGGCTTACGAACTTGTACTGTTATTTTCTTTCCTCCCATGATCGATTCTTAAAAAACTCGTCACTTGGCCTAAACTCACTTATTTCTCACAACTGTAGCAATTATCTGTGATGGATGTAAATAAAGGAAAATCAAAAGCCTGATCAACAAGGGGTAAGCCAAGTGGATGTACACGGAAAGTTTTTTTTTTTTTCCTAGTGGATCTTTTTTATTGACGGTTTACGGTATAAACACAAGCTTATTTCATTTTTCACATGCAGTTGGCTGAAATGAATATGTATATTCAAACTTTACACTAAGCTTCATGAATGATACCCAAATATGTACAGTACGGGTAAGAAAGTTGCTATTGATACGAAGTTGTAAAGATATCTATGCCTGATTAGTATATGGCTCGATGGATCTTTTTTCCGCCGGTCACAGTACGTGCCAAAAACAGCAAATCCACCGAACTGTCCAGAATTTCGCCCAGTAGATAAGTACTGGGCTCTAGTTAAGCGGAAATTCTTTGAAACTAAGAAAAAAACAAATGGAGAAACGTCACAGCGGGCAAAGCTGAAGATACCGTACGGAAACTGATGGGTTTTGTTCGATTATTTGTAATTGTTTTTATGTTTCTATTTTTTTGGTTTCTGAACTTCAACGTGGACACGCTTTATATTGCTTGCAATTTCCATATCTATATATTGCTCGGTAAATGGTTATTTCTTACTCAGCAGTTATTTAGCAAACTCAGAGTGTTCTACACTCGGTAACACGGGTACAAATTCAACTCCATACAAAAGTCCACTCTAGTCAGCTCCTAAATACAATTACTCAGTTTCGTAGTGGAGTAACTCAGACGATTAGTGGCTCCAGTTTTTACTGAGTCGTAGTTCCAATGCGACTGGGCAATATTGTGAGTTCTCACACAGAGTTAAGCTTTTGGCCGTGTAGACATGCGGCATTTTCAGCCATGTGGTTTATAAGAGTAGGGCCTGTTTTTCAAATTCTATCAAGAAAACTAAATTCTGGGTTAACATAAAGCAAATGGGAGAAATCTACTTAAGGACTACCCAACGAGTACCATTTTGCAATAATTGATTTCTAACTCTTTTTGATGGCTGCATCCTGTCGATTACCTTTTCATCTCAGCAATTTACAGCGGTTTAATCGTTTTCAACTGTTTGTTTCAAAATTCGTGGACTTTCAGCGGAACAACGTCGAAATCTAGTGTACAAAACTCGGAATGCCACTGAGAAAGTTGGCAAAAATGGAAGTGAGAAAGCCGTGCGATGAGCATTTAGGAAGTTCAGAAAAGATAAACCGAAATCGGGTCGAAAAAATGGTCATAACGTTAACATTTAAAAAAATGGACGTGAGTTTACCTTCACCCGCACTGGAAATCTACCCATTCAGCATCAATCATAGTAACCCATGAGTCAGCAGACAAAATTTGACAGCTCTATCAGTCGAACTCTAACCATGATGACAAAAACAGTGAAGCGACTCCGTTCAGAAGTGTGCGCGTTTAAAGAACGGCACCCCGCCGCGTCGAAAATGTACACCGTGCGGCACTTTGTGGACACCGGATACGCCCGTTCCGACATCTACAACATCTTGGCACTGTTAGACAATGATCAGAGTATCGAAAGAAAGCCCGGTTCCGGACGGCCAATGACCCTGAGCGACAAGAAGCCCCAAAGGATGCTGAAGAAGAAGACCGAGGGAAAAGTGGCTACATCGCTGCGTGCGTTTGTCGACCTCCTGGACTCCTGCTCAACCGGCCAAACAGTGAAAAAGTACCTGTGGAATATGAAAAGACATGTCAGGAAGCTGAAGTTGCGTCCACTGGTTTCGGAGCTGGAGGCAATGACGCAGCGGCAGCGGCTGAATTAGATGGTCAACTCCGATTGGTGTTGGACCACGAGACCTATCTCACCCAGGATGGCAGTGACTGGCAGGGCACTTCGTATTTTACTTCCCCCGCGAAGGAAGTGAGCTCCGAGGTGAAGTTCATTTCACACACCAAGTTCCCCAAGAAGATGCTGCTGTGGCTGACAATCAGCGAGAAGGGGATGTCAAAGTCGCTCATCTTTCGCTCCGGACTGGCCGTGAACTGGGATATTTATAGTACGAAATGCCTACCAGAAGATGCGTCTTTTATCAAGAAATACCATAAGGGCGAAGACGCAGTATTCTGGCCGGGTCTGGCATGTGGTACCCAAGTCGGCGAACCCGCCCAACGTCCCCCAGCTGCGTCTTAACGAGAATTTTTGGGCCAACCTGAAGCGTAAGATCTACTCCAACAATTTTGTCGTGAAAACTGAAGAGGAGTTGATAAATAAAACGAAAAAAGAACTCAAAAACATGCCTACACGCATGTTTTCGTCCACAATGGCGAATGTTCTGGTTAGCTGCCAGAAGGCCGCTCGCAAGTGCATAGATTTTTTTTGCAAGTAAGCTTAAATAATTACCATCCATGGGAAGTTCGTCAAAAGCAATTATCTGTCTTAGCTTTTTTCTATCACCATCCGAAAAAAAGTCAATTTTTTTTAATGCAAACGTAACTACCACCCATTGTAACGCGGAAACTTAGTTCGACTGCAATAGGCTCTCCTCTTTGTTAGACTTAATCGAGCTTCAATAACCACTGATTATTCTAATCATGCCGTTGTACGAAGGGCCAAAAAAGGGTTGGTGGATCGATGGGCAACATCACTCATACGTACCCACAGGGATATAAAGAATCTCCTTCCAACAACAAGATTGAAAAATTGGCCAAAAGAGCAAGCCATCTAACATGAGGATGCCCCAATGGGCGGGGAGAAGAGCTCATCCTCTATTCACAAACTGTTAGCAATGGGGAGTAGGTATTCCCACTCTCCCCATCCAGAGTGCTTCAATCGAGTGCCCTGATGGTCCTGAAATATTTAAATAAAAGTGTCTATACTTATATAAACTCAAAAATACTACACGCATTCGTATCTATTATATATGATATTCATTCGGTTCATTCTGATATGCAAGAAATGTTGTTAAGTTTTAAAATGTAGAGTTTTGTGGATCCGCGTTCAAGCACGTTTTCGTTCGTTTTCATCGACAGCAACAATCCTTCAAAATCGTGATTTGAGGTATCCAGAAAATGGTTGTTAAATCTATTGAACACACAGCACTGTATGAATCAGATCAGAACAGATTTAGTGAAATGTCCATTTGCAAACTGGAAATGAAAAATACATTCAGTTCTAAGTGAAAAAGCCTACCACAGATTCCGTTGCTACTTCTTGTATACAAGGCACTAAGTACTTCTTAATCATAAGAGGACAAGAAAAGATCAAAAGGATAATTGGACATATAAGACATAATAAAGCCTGTACTCGAAAAAAATGCACCAGACAAAAGTATTCGCCAAAAAATTATTTTAGGTCGGTTTTTCTTGAAACTTTCAGGAAATGAAATCATACATATGGATTATGTTTCGAAATATTTATTTTTGTTTAATTTCCTTTCCATCGCTGAAAGCCCGCACCTATCCCTAAAGATCCCTCATTACATTTTGTGCAATGGTGGAGCCGACCTTTTTGGTCACTTTCATCCATTCTTTCTTAAACTCCAGCTCGTTCTTAAACACCTTGGACGATTTTCGAACTTTGGCCTTCATAATGGCCCAAAATCTTTCCACCGGATAAATCTCTGGTGAATTTGGGGGGTTGGCGGTTTTTGGTACAAAAACATCTTTATTGTCTCTGTACCAATCCAACGTCGATCGGGCGTAATGGCATAATGTCCGGCCAAAATAATGTCTCGCCTCCGTAGGTCCGCAGAAATGTCAACGAACGCTTCTGGAGGCACTTGGTGCGGTTAGTTTCGCTGTTGATGGTACCCGTTGTGATGTACGGTTTACTCAGTTTACCGCATTGGCATATGGCCTGCCAGAGCAAGTATTTTTTGGCGAATTTGTCCACTTTCTTCTTCCTTATGTCTTCCGGAACATCAAACCGTGATTTGGTAACCTAGAACTCCAGTCCCGGTATCTGCTTTGCGTATGCCTTGATGTAGATTTCGTCATCCATAACCACACACATCGATTTCGTTAACCACTCTCGATACAGCTTCCTTGCGTGGAATTTGGCCGCCGTGTTTTGTTGATCACGCCGGTTCGGTGCCTTGTGGACCTTGAATACACGACGCCCAGCTCGTTTCATGGTTGGCTTTGCCTTCAGAGCCGCGTTGCGAATCGAAAGGTTTGAATTACACTTGAAATAATCCAACACCTTCCGGGGCTTCACAGGGCCAGCTGTCTTTGATTTTCTTCCACCTTCAGCCCGCCGCTCGGTCGTCTGGGACTCCTTAAACGATTTTACCACCCGAGACACAGTTGTATTGGTGATTCTCAGTGGTCTTCCGATCCATCTCATGGTCGCAGTCGTATTTTCCATGACGGCGAGCAAAATTCTCCGGCGATTTTCTTCTTGTTTCGATGACATCTCAACAACCACTGAACCGATTGATATGAAATTTCTCACGCCTCGACCTACCCCGCAGTGGGGTGTTAGGCAAAGGAAAACGTCCTTGGTTCGAGTACTACTTTACCCATGCCCTTTTGCTCAATTTTCAATGCTTCTATTCTATTTCCAACCTACCGTACACTGACGGAACTTTCAACACTTTCTCTTCATATCTTTCATTCTAGCAAACATTACTGTCCACTCTTGGAGCCTCATGGTGATGAGCGAACATCTCCTAAATAAAGACAATATATAAAGTGAAGCGACATTATAATATGAACTGAAAATTACGTGTGTGCTGACTGCTGTTTTGTTGCAATTGTAGACAAACTTGCGCTTCCATTATGAACCAAAAAATTTAGGCAATGTGAAAATTAATTATAAATTATTTTACAAAACCTGATGATCTGGAAGACTTGAAATATATTATGCAAAAGACAGTACATCCCAAAATTTTGGAAACCTGAAACTAATTTATATGCAATAATATCTTATCATTTCATAACAACACCGAACTAGCAAAACCGAACTAGATGAAATATGTATTTTGCCTCTATTTCCCGTAATGTCCTTCCATGTAATTAGGATGGATCTAAAGCAAGATTGAAAGCGCACTGCAACTACGAACCTAATGTGAATAATGGAACTGACTCTTAGCTTCGGTTCTTGCGAATCCGAAGAAAGCCCGTGACTCCGTGCGCTGAACTGGCCGGTTTGTCATGCTACAAGGCGCAGTTCAGCGCATGGAGTCATACAATCGCTAGAATGCAAATATTTAGAACACCTACTCTTATGTCACTCTTATGTCAATAGTGTCCAATAAATTCTCATACAAAAAAAAACTCTATTTCAAATCAATAATCCACATTTTATTGATAGCCATGTAATGCTGATCGACTACAGCATATGTTTTGGAATAACATCGCCTTTAACCTTATTGACCAGCTCCAGACGTTTTTCGAAACCGTCACAGGCGGCACGCACGACTTTCATCGGCATTTCGTCCCAAATTCGTTTGATTACTGTTTTGAATTGGTTCATATTAGACGCCCTGTGGTCATTTACCTTTGCCAGCATGTATGACCATACGAAATAGTCCAAGGGATTCAGATCTGGTGAACTGAGAGGCCATTCATTCTTGTCCAAACAGTCGGTCAAATTTTATCGGCACCAGCCCTGAACGAGATATGCAGTATTCGATGGCGCTCCGCCCTGCTGAAACTCATAGTGTTCATCTCCAATCACATCTTGTACATATGGCTTGACAACTTTATCCAAAACTTCCGTTTTATAATATAAGGCATTCACTTTAACGCCTATTTCGATGAAAACTAGTGGTAATTTCCTCGCTTGCTAATTCCTCCCCAAACCATCTCTGACACAGCACTTTGGAACCGTGGAGTATTCCTATCACTCTTTGGAACAGTTCTCGAAGAAGAGAGTCCACAATCTGTCGTTCTGGACAGCGTAGGATTGTTGCAAGAAGAATAACTTTTCGTCGGAAAAGATAAATTCTACCCCACCGTGCCGCGACAAAAGCAGACTTGCTCTTTCGAGTCTTTATTGCTTGGAAGGATCCGAAACTCCGTGAACCTTACGTTTCTTGAAAGCTTGGAATCTCGGGTAATTTTGCAGTATATTGTGCATTTATGATCTCGAAACATTCAGGTCTGCGGCCATTTTACGTACAGAGCGCTGTGATTTTCGTCTAATCCGTTCCTTGACCATTTTAACAACTCGTGCAGTCCGCACCGTACGAGTACGACCGGATCTCTTCCGGTCATCCAACGAATAGGTGTCACGATACCTCCGGATGGCTCGGGACACTAAATCCCGTTTACTCCGAGCTTTTTCAAATTTGTGGGGCGCTCATCTTTCAAAAACTTTTTTATCACCACTGCACGAAGCTCCTTCATCGCTGGTAAAAGATTAACACCGAATGAAAACAATCTGACACAACCTAAAAGCGTTTGTATAAACATAGTGCAAAACTACACCAACACATATGTGAAGCATATTGAGTAGTTGCACGACACCAATGCAAGGAAAAAGTGTATGAGAGTATATTGGACACGGAGAATATCCAATTAAAAATGATAACTTTCTTAACAAGACACGGGATGCTTTCATGTTTTCTAGATCTGAGAGAGAGAGAGAGAGAGAGAGAGAGATAAAATAAATGCGAGTTCAGTTTGCATACTATACTCTTCTCGTCATACTATAACTTATAGATCTCGGAGAGAACGATGGTGAGTGGTGCAAATACTGATCCCCACCAGTATGATATAATGGATTCCCTCATTATGGGCTTTCTACACTTTTGATTGTTATTTTTTGTATTCTCCCCAGCGCGGAAGTAACGCGTATCTGCTTCTGAAAACTTCATCAAAGATCGGAACGTTCAAATGCCCTCCGCTCGTTTTCAATCTTGTATCTTTCATTTTCAAAGCCTGCCGTTGCCTTACGGACCTATCAATACACTTTCTCTTCATGTCTTTGCGTTCTAGCAATAAAATTACTGTCCGCTCCTAGCGCTTCGCATGGAGATGAGAAATTATCTGCTTCTGGAAACTTCTTCAAAGATCGTTACTTCCGCACTGGGGAGAATACAAAAAATGACAATCAAAAGTGTGTTCAAAATTAATTCAACATTTGTTCTACGATGCTCCGTTCTTGAGTTAATTATTCGTGAAATAAATGATGTCCTGAAACTATTTATTTAGCATTTTTCAGCCAAATTAGCAATCCTGATTTTTTTTTGTAACTGTTTTAATTCACATGCCCGTAAACTCTATGCGTGACACTCAACGGAAACGCGACGCGAGTACGGACACAACACTTATAGTTCTTACAAACGAAAAAGGACTTCAAAATTTACCTTTTATCCGACCGGTTTCGAGCATGATGCAGCTCATCGACGGGAGATGTCCAACTGATGACACAAAATAAAATTGCTTCGTACTTAGCACAGTACACGTCGAAGAGGTTGGAGGGGCGGGGGGGGGGGTGAACCAAGTTCTATAACTATTCCTGCAGCCCAAAACCTGTACGATATTTGAATAATAAAACCATCTTACATAAATGAACGTTTTTTGTATACAGGAAAGTATGTTGAGATAAAGGTCCCAAAATCCGAAAAAGGTCACCATCATGGCTGATTCAGATCGTCACAACAATTTCTTGAAGGCACAAGTTACAAAGAATTCACAAGTTTGATGCACTGTTAAATACAAGTGATTAAAAATATCTGCACGATATGTTTATGGATTCTGAGATTTGTGTTTCCAAATAAGCGAAGGGATAATGCAAGCAGCCACGATGGTGGTCATTTTTTTATTTTAGCAACCTTCACCTTAGCCTTGAACAGATTATGAACTCACCCCCTCCGTACTTTTACGGTGTCAGTATACTGGAATCTGAAAATGCTACCACCATGAGGTGGTGCTGAAACATATTTAAGTTTTTCTCATGTCACTAAATGGTGTCTCCTCTTTCAAAAGGATGAAATGAGTCCGAGATTTTCTCATTTTCCTCATAATTTGTGAAAATGGCCTATCCATGTTGATGGATTCTAATAACATGGCTTTAAAAGCATTTTGCATTGCATTAAACATAGTTTAAAATGCAAGCTAACAACTTCAACTTTCCACCTCAACTGCAAACAGTGAATGAACTTCATATGTGTATTCGTGGCAAAATAAAGACAAAGTTGATCCAGAGCATCAACCAACGAGAACGGGTCCTTTTCTCATGTTACGCGAGATTTGTTCGTCAAATTCGCAGAAGGATCCTGCAACAAAATGCCTATAATGCCTTTTAATGGTATTTCCCCATTGCCACTGGCGACGGTCGGTCAGTCGTTGCTATTTTACCACGCCTTCGGGGAAGTATACGCTTGACGGATTGTGAATTTGTTTTCGCCGCTCAATGTTATCATCATTCATCATCAACGACACAAACAGTGTCCCCGACAAACTCTACTCGCTTGGAGTCACAATCAGCCATCATTAGAGGGAGAGTTCCTAAATTGCGCCTGATCCGTCCGCCTGCAAAAAGTCTGACTTGGAGACGAAAACCGCCCCAGTTTCCACCACCCGCAAAGCATGCTGGCGAATACACATCACAACATCCCGCGGTACATGAATGCCACCCAGCTCAGTTATAATGCCATAATTTGCGAACTTACCGAAGCATTATACTGAATGAATCCTCCGGGATGTGCCGAATGTTGTGCAATAACAACCCCCTCGACGTGGTCGTCCTTGTCGTTGAGAATGAATTATAACCAAGTCTCGCGAAACTTAATGGAAAATTCCGTAAATCTAGCTTCGGTACGCTGGTAGGCTGACACATTCCATTCCACCTTCATCATCACTTTGACCCAACTGACTTTTGGGGGATTGCTTAACAATCACGTGTGCAGGTCTTCGTGCTTGGGATTCTGACTATCTCGACAGTCTAATCATAGTAAGCTTATTGTGGCAATAAAAAAAAAGTCTCAGCAAAAGCTGACTTGAGGAAATGTTTTGACTTGCCATTAACTTGTCTGGTTTGAGACGAACCTAAATCAACATTGAAAAGCACTCTTTGACCTTGATTTGCTCTATTCATTACTTTTCACTTTACATATGATTTTGCGAACTGATTTTACTCTCTTCTTGCAGTGACAGTTCAAAGCTCTCGGGTGGGGTTACAAGTTTATCATAAAGGGTGAAACGGTCAAATATTGGTCAATCATGATTTTGTGCTCAGTAATAGTTTATTATTTAAATGATAAATCTTTTTTTTTTGAAGTTCATCATCTACAAAACACAGAAAAATTATTGGATCAGGCTTCCGATTTTCCAAATGTGAACTGTCGGGCATTACGCTTCACACCTTCCAAATAAGTTTTGTACCGCTGTTATATCCACCTTATATGATGCTGAACGCAAATTTGCCTTAAACTGTTTTTCACTTCCAACTGTTTTAGCTCCCTTGGGGTTTCTTTTTACGACTGCCCAATATTTTTAAATTGTGCACAGTTTTGGCGAGTTCAGAGGGGTTTTCTCCTTGGGTACGATTAGCACACTATTGGCGGTATACCATTCTGGTCAGATCAACACGGAACAACTATGTTTCTTCAAGAAAGGCAAAGAGCGTTTTGGCAAGCATTCGTTTACCTAAATATCTTGTTTGACAGTGCCAGTTGTCACGAAACTTTCGCTTTTTAGTCCACAGGTGCAAATAGCCTGCTGAACCAAGTACTATTTCGGTAACTTTGACATTTCATTCTGCTTAAACTTATCCTGAACCATTCTTTTTATGGTAGCCGTATAAAACTCTTGATCTGGGAGCTGCTTGAAATCAGCTTTAAGGTGTGTTTTATCGTCCATTACGACGCAATCAAACTTGGTCAACGAACTCGTGTACAACTTACGCGCTTTTTCTTGAACTTTTGTGTTATCCTTATCATCTAGATTTGGTGTCTTTGTTACCTCTATGTTGACAGTTCGGCTCGTTTCTTTGCTATTTGCACGGTTGTGTGGGACTTTCCTAATTTGTTTCCGATATCTCTGATGGAAAAGTTGTAATCACGTTTGAAAATGCTATCCACTATTCCGGCTTCCTGGTTTCGGTTTCTTCCTGATTTCAGCTTCCTAGCAGTCGTCAGACGTTCTCCAAACGCTTTTATAACATTCGTTACGGTTGATTTGGTAATATTATGTGAAATTTTTTGATTTTGCTTATGCGCGTGCAAAGTTTTGGTACGCTGCTCTTCTTGCTTCGACGCCATTTTGACAACTGAATAGAAAATGGCAAAAACAAAATAGAGTCAAAATTCCATACGCAAACACCTATAAAATGAGGGACGTTCCAGTTTTTAAATGCACGATTCAAAAAACTTCGTAATGTTTGAGTCGAACAGGGTTTGACCGTTCCACCCTTTACCCACTATCTGCATTCGCTAGTTCTTTTTGTGACAAACAAAACAATGAACTTGCAGTTGTAGAAAAAAGAGTGTTTTGAAAACCACATATCTCTATGAGGTGAAGTTTGTTAGAATACTTCAATAGCCACCTTTATGGCCATTTCGAATTTTTAAAAGCAACAGTTTTTGTAAAATTGAAGTGCTGGAGGAAATATTCAAAACAGGCTGTTTCTAACCTTGTTGAAAGAAGCGTGGATGTTCCAATCGCGACCGATAATTTAGATGAGTCTGCAGCTGTTCTTACAAACACTTTGAAAACGTGTACAAATCAACTAGTTGAACAAAAATTTGTTTCTTTGAAGAACTCGAACAGCTGGTACAATTTAGATCTTTTGCGTCTTAAACGCAAAAGGGACAAATGGTACATAAAATTTTGTAGATCTAATAGTGAGAATCATTGGAATAAGTACACAATCGCGCGGAATAAATATTCACAATGCATTAAAAAAACTCGTTGTGAATATATACAGAGGAAAATTGATCAGCATCAAAACAATAGCAAAGAGTTATGGAAAATTTTGAAATCTTTATTAAAACCTAGCAATTGCAAACCGCGATCCATAACTTTTGACGGCACAATAGAACAGTCTGAACAAGCAATTGCGTCTAAGTTTAATGATTATTTCGTCAATAGTGTTTCATTGATCAATCAATCTATTGAATTGGTTGATGAACCTGATGAAATAAAGCAGCCAGTTAATAGTAATTGCAGATTTGAAGGTTTTCACCCGATCACAATAGATGAACTTAGAAATATTTGCTTTTCATTAGGAAAATCGGCTGGAGTAGATAATGTTAATGCTAGAGTTATTCAAGATTGCTTTCATGTCATTGGTCACACTTTACTGGACCTTATTAATGAATCATTACAAACTGGGCACGTGCCTGAAGTGTGGAAAGAATCGTTGGTTGTTCCGATTCAAAAGGTTGCTGGAACGATTAAAGCCGAAGAGTTTCGTCCTATCAACATGCTGCACACATTAGAGAAAATTTTAGAACTTGTTGTGAAAGGCCAGTTGCTGGAATATTTAAATAGTAATTCTTTGTTGATACCGGAACAATCTGGCTACCGGGAAGGCCATTCTTGTGAAACCGCGTTGAATTTAGTATTAGCTAAATGGAAAAATAACTTAGAGAGTAGAGATACGATTGTTGCTGTTTTTTGGATCTGAAACGCGCTTTTGAAACAATTTCTAGGCCCTTGTTGTTGAAAACAATAAAGCGCTTTGGAATTTCGAGTACTGCATACAGATGGTTTGAGAGCTATTTGTCTGACAGAACTCAACGGACTGTTTTTAATGATTCTGTTTCTAATCCCGTGGGGAATAACCTTGGAGTGCCCCAGGGAAGTGTATTAGGGCCCCTTTTGTTTATTATGTATATTAATGACATGCGACGTGTTTTACGATTTTGTGACATTAATCTGTTTGCAGATGACACTGTGTTGTTCATTGCAGCTAAAGATTTAAATGAAGCCGTTACCCATATGAACGAAGATTTGCGTTTTCTAAGTAGATGGTTGAAATGTAAGCAATTGAAATTGAATATAAGTAAAACTAAATTTATGGTAATTTCACAGAATCGAGTAAATGAGAATGTCTCAGTTACGATTGATGATGAGGCAATTGATCGCGTTCGGGAGATTAAATATCTTGGCGTGATTATTGATGACAAGCTAAAGTTCAACGCTCACATTGACAATGTCATCAAGAAAATTGCCAAAAAGTATGGAATTCTATGCCGATTGAAAAACGATTTAACTACTTGCAGTAAAATACAGCTATACAAATCAATCATCTCTCCTCATTTGGACTTTTGCCCTTCCATTTTATTTTTGGCCAATCAAACACAAATACTGAGGCTACAGCGTTTGCAGAATAAAATAATGCGTTTGATTTTGAGATGTAACAGATTCACTTCCTCGACTTTAATGTTAGACGCGTTGCAATGGTTATCGGTGAAGCAGAGAATTGTATATTTGACTATGGTGTTCATTTTTAAAGTAGTTAATGGTTTGCTGCCTCGATATTTGTGTGATCGAATTGAAAGAGGAAGTGATATTCATAGTTACAACACTAGAAACGCGTATGAAATAAGAACACCGAATTTTTTGACATGTGCTTCACAAAACTCATTATATTTTAAAGGAATAAATGTTTTCAATTCGATGCCAAGACACATTAAACGTGCACCAACACTTTCAGAATTTAAAAGACTATGTATTTCACACGTTAAAACTGTTTGCTAAACAGTAAGCAAATTTTTAAATCATTTATGAAGATTGTAACTGACGATGTTTTACTGATATAAAACGGATTATTTTGTATGGACTATTTCTTGTACGGTTATGTTACTTTTTTTTGTTTTTTAAATGAAGATTGTATTTTGACGAAGTTTTTTACAAACGGATTATAATGAGTTGGCTATTTTCTTTTTTACATACTTTTTTTTCTCACTTTTATCAACACTACAAACTATTTTGTTCGTCACGGTGATGATGATGGAAATTTGTTTAATGTTGTTGTAGTTAAAAAAATAAAGAAAGTAGTCTACAATTGTTTGAGCCTCGCGCGCGGTATACAGGTATAAAGGACTTCTTTTTGAATTCATGAAAAAAAATTGGCCTCTTATGCTTGAGAAGATACCATGAAATAGTAGTGGGTTGTCTGGCTGATTGTCGGGGAATTCCTTGCCAATTCTGTTGTGGTTGAACGTAAAAAGTTTGACAAGGGCCGGTCCAGGATTTTTTCGGTTTGGAAATTTTCTTGATTTCCCTGGTTGGGGATATCCTTGGTCAACCCAAAACTAAGCTGGTGGCTCCATTAGTGTTGGAACTGCATTGGCTCTGTAGCGGGTAGGATCGGATATTGGCTTGTCTTTTGATAATGTCCTTAAACGGGATTCTGTGATTTGAATTGTAATAGGATTTCCCGATCGCTGGGAATACTTGCGAACAGTTGTGGTTGACATCAATAGCTTTTCACAATTATATCGCTGTAAAGCAAATGAACAGTTTTGGAAGAAGTTTACATCTGTAGATGAAATCAGTTCGTTTTTTTGCATAACTGGTTGAATTGCTTTAAATAAATTATCTAATAGATAAATCGTCTAGCTCAAACCTTTGTAGGGGTAAGTGGCGGGACCATCATCATCATCATCAAACAATTTAGGAAACAACCATTTCACATGTTAAACAGCAGCAAATAAGTCACTAAAGTGTGGTATACAAAATCGTTGTAAATATATTAGAATTTAAGCCTTCAAATACTCAAAGTGGTCGTGCAAATCGATCCCGATGGTGGCCATTTTTGTATTCAAGAAACGTTTTTAACGTTACAGTTGTTTGTATCGTGCATTTTGGAAAGGATTCGAGAACGAATAAGAACTTGTTTTTTTTCGAAACCATATTCCCATGATCGCTAGCAAAGATATTAATATCGATAACCGCTCACTAAATCTGGTTTCTTTAACAATACAATCTAGTGAATAAGTTATTGTTTTCTCGATTTCTTTAATTATTTTTTTAAGAACTATACTAGAACTAGAGTAATTTGATATATGGTGTGGCCCACTTAGGATTGGAATAAATACTATTGCGCAAATTGCGGATATACATAAACAAAAGAGCATTCTGTTTTAACTTTTAGTTCGACTTTATGTGAAATTAAGAGGGAAAATACAAAAAAAAAAATAATCTTGATTTCCCGGAATACGTTTCATCAACCGGCGCACATTAGTCTCATCCATCGTTTTGGCAATTATATTCCACTTGGTTCTCTGTTTGCGACTGGTATGAATAGGGCCACTCTTATCAAAT
Organism: Aedes japonicus; assembly: GCA_034211315.2. NCBI lineage: Eukaryota > Metazoa > Arthropoda > Insecta > Diptera > Culicidae > Aedes > Aedes japonicus. The sequence goes on along the minus strand of JASCZW010008244.1, from coordinate 17,153 downwards.
GATGACAATCGATGAACGGTATCACCAATACAAGTAAACGACCTAAATCAAATGGTTTTGTTGATACGTGACGTGAATGGACAAAAAGTAAGTCGATATTCGTTTTTAAAAAGATAAGACCACTTGGTATTTGTTCTGTTATTGAAGAAATTGTAGACAAACAACACTTGTGTCATTCAGTTAACAGTATTTGCAACAGTAGCCAACATGGGAAGGTAGAAAAGGTTGAGCGAGGAACAGCAAGTACAAATTTGGCATTCAAAGAAACAGGATGGGAATCAGGATAAGTGCAAAAGAGATAGGATGTAGTCATGGTGCAGTCTTAAATCTTCTCAAAAGTCCCGCTAAGTATGGCCAGAAAAAGGGCCCAGGACGTAAAAAGAAACAATCAGAAAGAGAGAAGTGCCATATCATCAGCAACGCATAAAACACAACGACGAGTTGCTCACAAATTCGAACCGCACTTAAGCTAGATACTTCAGTTTCGACGGTTTTACGAACATTCGAACGTTCACCCAACATAACATGATCAAATATGGTCACTGCTTCTCGTTTGCTACCTCGACACAAAGAAGCACGGCTGGAATTCACGCGCCAAAACATGTCCATGGATTGTAAAAAATAGTATGATTGTAGTTTTTGAATAACTCGGTAACATAGCAACTATTTTACAAAAAAATCATGTGAAAAAGATCACCTGAGAGGGTTCTTTCGGACGAAAAAAAAGTGTAACTTAGACGGACCGGGCGGATTCAATGGCTATTGGCGAGATTTACACAAGGAACCACGGTATTTTTACAAGAGGAACTTTGGCGGCGGATCTGTTATGGTCTGAGGTGCATTTTGTGACTCCGGCAAGCTGGAAATTCAGTTTGTATAAAACAAATTGAAAAGCTCTGACTACATTAAAGTCCTAAAAGCCAGTTTGCTACTAGTAAATCGAAGAGCAACACTCATTTTCTAGCAGGATAACGCAAGCATTCACACCAGCACTGAAACCATGATATGGCTGAGATCTGATAAGGTTGACTTTTGGACTGGCCAGCTAGTTCTCCGGATTTGAATCCAAATGAGAACCTCTGAGGAATAATTGTTTGACGAATTTATACTGATGATGATGATGATGATGATGATGATGATGATGCTGGTCCCGCCACTTACCCATACAAAGGTTTGAGCTAGACGATTTATCTATTAGATAATTTATTTAAAACAATTCAACCAGTTATGCAAAACCAAAAACGAACTGATTGTATCTACAGATATAAACTTCTTCCAGAACTGTTCATTTGCTTTACAGCGATATAATTGTGAAAAGCTATTGATGTCAACCACAAATGTTCGCAAGTAATCCCAGCGATCAGAAAATCCTATTACAATTCCAATCACAGATTCCTTTATAAGGACATTATCAAAAGACATGCCAATATCCGATCCTGCCCACTACAGAGTCAATGAGGTTCCAACACCAATGGAACCGCCACCTTAAGTTTTGGGCTGACCAAGGATATCCCCAAACAGGGTAATCGAGAAAATTCTGGACCGGCGCTATTTAAACTTTAACTTTCAACCGCAACAGAATTGACAGAGAATTCCCCGACAATCAGCCAGGCAACCCACTACTATTTCGTGGCATCTTTTCAAGCATCATAGGCCAATATTTTTTGTAAATTCAAAAAGAAGTCCTTTATACCTGTATACCGCGCGTGAGGCTCAAACTTTTGAAGACTACACAAAAAATAAAAACTACTTTAAAAATCAATAACAAATAAAAACTTTAAATCCATCATCACCATCGAGGCGAAAAGTATAGTTTGTTTGTGCCTCATGACAAATATAAAACATTTAACAATAAACCATACAAAAATATCCGTTGTAATAACATCGTCAAGATTCAAAATTAGTCAAGAGTAAAAAGTTAACAGACTTGCTGTGTATAGGCATCGAATTGAAAACATTTATACCTTTAAAAAACAACGAATTTAGTGATGCTCCGTACAAAAAATATGGTGTTCTAACATCATCCGCGTTTCTAGTGTTATATCTATGAATATCACTTCCTCTTTCAATTCGATTACACAAATATCGAGGCAGCAAACCATTAATTACTTTAAAAATGAACACCATTGTCAAATACGCAACTCTTAGCTTCACCGATAGCCACTGTAGGGCATCTAACAAAAAATAGAGGGAAGTGAACCTGTAACATCTCAAAATCAAACGCATTATCTTATTTTGCAAACGCTGTAATCTCGATATTTGTGTTTGATTAGCTAAAAACAAAATAGAAGGGCAAAATTCAATGTGGGGAGAGATAATAGATTTGTACAATTGTATTTTACTCGCAATAGTTAAATCGTTTTTTAATCGGCAGAGAATACCGTACTTCTTGGCTATTTTCTTGATGACATCGTCAACGTAAGAGTCAAATTTTAATCTATCATCAATAATCACGCCAAGATATTTAATCTCTCGAACGCGATCAATTGTCTTATCATCAATTTTAACAGATACGTCTTCGATAACTCGATTCCCCGAAATTACCATGAATTAAGTTTTACTTATGTTCAATTTCAACTGTTTGTACTTCAACCATCTACTTGAAGAACGTAAATCTGCATTCAAATGTGAAACGGCCTCCTTAAGGCTTTTAGCTGCAATGAACAACACGGTATCACCATTAAAAAGATTAATATCACAAAACCGTAGGACTCGCATGTCATTAATATATAGAATGAATAAAAGGGGCCCTAATACACTCCCTTGTGGTACGCCAAGGGTGTTCTCCACAGGGCTCGAAACAAAATCATTAAAAGCCGTCCGTTGAGTTCTGTCAGACAAATAGCTTTAGAACCATCTGTATGCAGAACCTGAAAATCCAAAGTGCTTGATTGTATCTAACAACAAGGGCCGAGAAATCGTTTAAAAAGCGCGTTTCAGATCCAAAAAACAACAACAATCTTATCTTTACGCTCTACGTTTTCTTTTCATTTTGCTAAAACAAAATTTAACGATGTTTCACAATCGTAATCATCAATTTTCAACCACTCAGGAACTGAAAACTGCAATTTTTCAGTCATGGGGAGAATTTAAGCTGGCAACACTGTAGAAATTTATTCAAAGTAACAGAGCATTAAGGTTTTTTGTTTTTTTTCAACGTTGATTCACGAAGTAATGAAAATGGTCGTAACTAAAAACCCTTTTTTTTTTAAATGCTTTTTGCGATCGGTTTTGCTACATAATAAATAATTTCTTATACTCAAAATTAAGTTTTGAAATTTAATTTCAAATGGCATCAAAGAAATATCCCAAAAATTATGCACCTTTCTTGCACCATGGAATTCATTCGTGGTCATATCATTACGAAAAGAACTGCCGTGATTATCTGTTTATTTATTCCCTAAGAGTCTCAAAAATATCCGGCTTAAAATGATTTTTTGGTGATCATTTTTGTCTGATGAATTTATTTTGAGTACAACTTTCAGCCTGAATCAGGAGAGAATCAAATGCCGAAACCCACAGCCACGACAAAAAGTGTGATCAGCGTATTAATGCATAAACCCAACCACTCCATTTAAGATATCGCAATCAAGTTGTGAGTGTCGTCTACAAGGTAGTGACTCCAAAATACAAACACAATGGATGACGTAATCGGTAACTAGTTCAGGTGTTTAGGAAAAAATCCCGGAAACGGGATCGTCTTTGTTTTGGTGTGGACAGTTTTGTTTCCGTGAATAAACTTGTGATGGTCCTGTGAAATTTGCAATAAATCTTGAACCAACTTGGCATTCCTTGTTGTGTATTGGGAAACAAACGTCTCTTTTCAGCAATCAGGAAACACAGCGGAAGTTAATGACAAATTGAAGCCCACAGTCAGGGGTTCAGCAAGTGTGTTAAAGAAACGCTTCAAACGGAAACGCTGAAATCACTATAACGGGTGTTCAATAAAAAATGAGAATGATTTCAATACGTTTCGGTAATTAAGGTAAAGAGCAAACATTTTTTTCTCTCCAAGAGAATTGGAGAAATCCTCAAGATGGAGGACATCATCTGTCGGAAGGAGACTCGGCCCCCCTGAGTACACGGACGAGCAGATGGCGGCCGTGAAAGCGCAGTGCCGGTGGATGACGAAGAACTACCGCGGGACGTCGTTCGTGCTGGACGACGAAAGTTACTTTCCACTCTCGAAGACCCACATTCCAGGAAATGAGAGCTACTATTCCAGCGACATGTCGGCCACAGCCCCCGAAGTAAAATACAACTTATGCTGTACATCGTCATATCGGACAGAGGGATTTCAATCAACAAGTGCACCAGGAAGAGTGTTTTGAAAAAAACCTTCTACCGTTCTTAAAAGAGCATCATGTGGATGAGAAGTACGTCTTCTGGCCGGACAAGGCGTCTCCCCATTACGCCAAGAAAACGCTGGAGCCGGAAGCAGGAATAGATACCGTACGTGCTGGAAGAAAGGAACCCGACCAACTTGACCTAGTGCCGTTCCATTGAGGATTTTTTTTTTGGCTTCCTTAGAGCCCTAGTGTACAAAAATAATTGGTGGGATACGAAGCAGTTGACCACGAGGATTCGGAATTGTATCCAGGGGTAGGTGCTCCGTAATTCGTTTTTCAGCTCGATAAAGTGAGAAAACACTCTGGCTAAATTCTTGTGAAAATCAACCGGGAATGCACTGATATTGCCAACTCAACCAGAAGGGTATAGCACAAAAATAACAAAGTTATAACAAATCTTGTTACGTCTTAAAACAAATTAAGATATAATGACCTGGAAGGCACAATCTGCGTAAGGGCAAAAATTAATTCTAAAGCTAGCTGATATGATTTTGCTACATCGTAACAAAATTGTTACAAAGTTTGTTTTACTTATGTTATATCTATATCATAGTTTGCTATAGTTTTGTTCCCTCCTGAGGATTTTTTGTCACAATTTCTACTATTGTAACTACATCCGCGATATAAATTCTAACAATTTCTGTTATAAATACAGCGTAACGGAATAACACAGTTTGAAATAATTTTGTTGTTTTCTTTTGGTCGGGACACCAGTGAGCAACATCTGTTCATTGTTACTGTGTTACATTTTCAATATAAATTTCGATCGAAAAGATAATTCAAATAAAAATTAACTATGGCGGAGCAAGAAAGCGTCTTCTTTGCTCAAGAGCACGGCCTACTTTATTTTCCGCATGTTCAAAGTTATAGAACTGCCTTTAAATTTCAACCATTTATCAGATAATCGTAAAACACGAAATCCTCCTTCGAAACCTTCTCACGTCATTGACACAACTCAATGCGTGCAAACCCTCCCATGGACGTCTCGTATGAAGGGACAGAGAGTTAGAGACAACACCGGTCAGTTTGGCTCAGATGTGCAAAATGCTTCGTGCTCTCTATGGCTTATGGCTGTGCTATCTCACTGGCGACGAGATTTATCCAAGCACAGCAGCATCACATTAATCCAACCAGCTGAGTTGATGCGAATGAGAAGCGTCCAGAAAGACAAGACCGGGAAATTTATGGAGGAAATTAAGGACGCACTGGGTCCGGGTGAGGTGCGTATAGTCCATCATCACGACGGGGGTTTGCACGACTGGTTGAACTTGAGGACAGAGTGCAAAGAGTGTACGTATAGTCGGGAAATAAGAAGTAAATTATCTTTCCCCGGGTGGAAAATTTGAAAAGCATTAGTGGGTTCGTTTGAACTGTCAGAAGCACTATGGGGTGCCGTTTCTTATTACTTTTTTTTATTCAACCTTTGATGCAGAGAGTAAGAAGGTAAAAATATTTTTTCCGAGTTCTGAAACAATGGAATACTGCGAAGATAAGAATTGTAAGATAATATTATCATCATGATGCAGCTTATGGACCATCGTTTTTTCTTCTCGTATCACTTTCACAAAAATAGCTTACCAAGATAATTAATCTAATTTTTTAACCATGTAACGTTCCGTTTCAACTTCTAAAAAAAATCAAACATAACGTTTCCCAAATTCTTTCATTTCTTTCAGATAATTCTACCGACCGTCCTTCGGAGAATCGTGACCCAAATAATCAAGTGCTGCTGACCCCGATGCGGCCAACCACGACAATTATCACCCAACCATTTGTATTGCAGTGAGAAGAACATCCGAAAAACAGTGTCGAAAAAAGAGAGGACATAATTCGGCAAATTGAATTTTCTCTTTATTTTCGGCGAGAAGAAACAAGTGTTTGTTGAGGAAAATTTGGTTGAAGGATAACTGAAGTGTTTGAGTGTGAAACAAAAAGCAACAAATCGTACGCAACTGGGAAAATGGCGAGCTCGAATAGGCGTAGTGCCGGATGGTTGTGTCTTGTGATTTGCGTTGTGAGTGTTTATTCGGATGTTTCTACCACGATGGAAACTGCAACCGTTGGCGTTATCGCTGGGGGTGGCACCAGTCTCAGTGCCGGTGAAGAAGATACCTTCGCAACGGTAATGTCGGTTAGTACTAGTGGAAAAATGGAACCAGAGGTGTCGGAAATTCCTTCCTCCACTGTGCTTGGAGAGTCTACAAGTGTCATTGTCACAAGTGGTCCAACAGAGATGATAGAAGGATTGACTACTGGTTTTACGGCGGAGCTTGGTAGCAGTGCTGCAAGTTTGGTGGAAGAGGGTGAAATCGAGAAGAAGGGGGACATTGAGCTGGAAAGTGAGACTCCGGTTATAAGCTTCGGAATACGCTCGTTCACGGTTGAAGTGGGTACGGGGACGGAACGATCCAATGACGAACTGGTGCTAATGAATGCAACCCAGCCGGAAAATGCTACCCAGCAGGGCGCAGAAAGTGCCTGTACAACTCAAGTAAATTTGTCCACGGAGTCTTTGGGTGAAGCAGTAGCTTCAGTATCAACCAGCACCGTAGAAGCAATATCGACCACTCTCATCAGAGAATTCGACCATGTGGAAAATTCGGCACCCGAAAAACCCACACAGGAACAGCCAGGCGAATCCGTGGTTACAATCAATACCAAACTCACCAATGAGAAACCCCTGAATATGGATGATTCCAGTGAGGAACAGCATCTTTCAAACGAAATACGCGTTGAAAAGAAGAATGGACTCTATCGAATCAAGATAGCCGAAATAACAACAGATGAATTCGATAATGGATTGCACGAAAGTGATAATGGGAATATGCTGATGCCAGCTGACGTCGTCGCTTCCAAATCGGTTTACCCGAATAAGATTAACATTGACGATTTTTATCCATCCAAATTGGAGGACTTCAAGCCCTCAGTTGCCGGCGAAAATGCCGTCCAAAGGGAGGTGGAATCGCAGGAAAAATTATTGCGAGAGAAAGCAATCCTGCGAAACGACGATAATGAGAAACTTTTCGAATCAACCATCATGAAACCATCGGAAGTTTTGCCAGTAATTGACAGCAAGACTGATGGCTCCGATGAGGATCGAAACGAGGGTGACAAAAAAGGACAGGATAACGGTGATATCTCCACTACCAAAATTGAGATCGAACTAATCGATGATACCTCAGAAACTTCTACCAGCGATGAGGGAAAATCTTCCATCGACAACATAACGGAGAAGCTGGAGGAAAACGACGAAGTAATTAGCAGGATCGAAGAAAATTTCAAAGGTTACAAAACTTTTGACTTGCCAGAGGAGGAAGAACCCCTCTAAAAAAGAAAGACGATGAAGTTATTACGATTGCCATCTCATCTGTGACATTTTCATCGTCGCAACAGTTATCCACGCAAGCCGCGCCGACCCCGACACCGATTTCCGGCACAACCACCCAGAGGTCAACAAAGGAAGAGGTTCCGATTGCCGTCAGTGGCAGTGACATTGTCAAAGGCAATTACGGTAATTTGTTCATTCAGAGACGTGTCAAGAAAACGACCCATCAACGACAAGACTAAACGTGTTCGATTCTGTTGCTCCGCTGAAGAAGATTGATTTTGCCAATACGAAATTCAACAACGACAACAATGGCCCTCCACATGATCCCAAGGATGCCAACAAGAAAGACAAACCGGAATTTTCCACTACAAAATTTTACAACAGCAAGGAGCTCTACAGTGAACTTCACCATCAAATGATGAATGACAGCGACCATCGTCATCTGAATCGCAACTCTCCAGCCGTTCCGAAGAAAATCACCGCCATAGTTTCGGAAAAAGACATCCTAACCGCCAAAACCCTTTCCCGACCGGCTGCTCAATCAACGTTAACCACCAAAAAGCTACCACTGAAATCTGTCACTCCCACAAGCGAACCCATTCGTTTGGAATCCAACATCAAAAAGCAACTACTGAAGACAAACTTTATTCCGCGTGAGGAGTCACACCAACCCACCGGCAAACCACAACAATCTGCCGTCTCCCAAACCCCTCTCGAAAGCACATCTGTCAACCGACCACTCCACCCTCAGGATCAACAGAAGAAGATAAAAACCCTCGGCGCAGCTGCCTCCGCCATCATCGCTGCCACCTCCAAGCTAACCAAAAACAACATCAAGGCTCGCATCTCACCTACCATCGTCCCTGGTGCTGGCAACTCTCCACACCAGCAACAACAACAACATCAGCAGAGGCAGCGGAAACCGCAACCATCGACTTCTCGACTTGGTGAAAATTTAATTACAAGGCCGGTCATTACACCGTTGTCCCGGTTGCAGGAGAAAATTAACACACTGGATTGCGACATTCAAGCCGTCTCCCCTGACTCGACCATCTGGCGTGGCAACGAGACTCACGATCTGAATCTGCCCATTACGGTGAGTAGCCCTATAGCTCGTAAATTATATATTAACCCATTGTTGTAAATTAGCAAAATGAAGAGTGGATGGACCACATATCAAAGGCACTAGGTTATTGCACAGATTCCTCTGCAACGTGACGTCATGACCGTCGCAGGGTTTCAACGGGTTGTCGGCTTGGACTTGGAGGCTGAAGAGAACCAAAAATGAAAGCACTTTGCCACCCAGGAGGGACACGTCTGTTGCGTAATGCATTTTGGCTAATGATTTACACTACACCCAAAATAGTTGTTGACAGTTTTTGATGCACTGGTGATTGAAAGACGCACAACTGTTGTATTATGAATGCCGTAATACAACAATTGATCGTTGCCTATCATTCAAAATTTGCCGCAGTGTAGACAACAACCCCCAAAAGAACCTGCTATAAAAAATATCGTTTTTCTTTCAAGTATGCATATGTATGAGTGCATGGTTGGAATGAAGCGATTTATATACGTGTTAGTGCCTTTCGATTGCTTCATGCGCATGTATGCGTGTGAGTTTTGCTCAGCATAATAGGTGTTTATGTGTGTGTATCCGAGAAACATTTCTCGACAACTTATTTAAAGCGACGTATCTGATTTTGTTGCAAAGATTCAATCGTAAACATCTCAAAACTTTCAGCCACGTCACTATCATTTTAGGGATATGTTACTCTTTGTGATGGTTTTTACAAGATTTACAAGACAGAAGGCCTAAATTCATATCGTAAACGAATATTATATCCATATTTTTTCAAGATTCACAACACATTGTTGCAAGGCAACATCAGGAATAAATTTACATAGTAAGATGAATTTAGTTCGGATTATTGACATTCTAAATAAAATAAAAATCAAATAAGTTGTTCACGTGTTGAATCAGACCCTTTTGAATTGTTACTTTAGAACTGTTAAGTACACTCCCGCTTCACTTTACTCAATTTTTGAGTATAATTGTATGCTATCTCTTTTTCTCTCACGGAAATGTTACTCAATTTTCGTTAAAAAGTGGATCAACTCAATTTTTGAGTAAATCCACTTTTTACGAAAATTAATTAACATTTCCGTGAGAGAAAAAGAGATAGTATACAATTGTACTCAAAAATTGAGTAAGTGAAGCGGAAGTGTAGTTATGATGACGAATGCGATCAAATGGAAAGGGAAAATTCGGATATCTTCAAAAGCGGTGTGTGCTGTTTGGCCGCAAGGACAAGGCATTCTCCCGAACATTTTACCAGATTCTACCAAAATTGCTAAAAGAGAAACGGAAAGAAAAAAGGTATGAAGATTGTGATGTCATTTTATCAGGAAATGTATTGGAGGCCTTTTATAATTTGCTTCGTATGTTTCAGTGCACTCAGTTACTAGTACTAGTTATGCGCCCGTTAGGAGGATCTGGAATTATTTAAATCAAACTCACAGTGAAAGTGGTACCATCACCAGAACCTATTTATCCATGGACCATCATGAGTTTTTTCAAACTTTCCAATTCTTCTGCATTATAAATATCACCTCAGGTATAGACAAATCCAGGTTGAAAAAAGAAGAAAACACGGAGTGGTGATAAATCTGACAGTTCCCATGTTAAAGTATAGGTAACTAGAATTTTAATTGAATTTATTAGAAGCATTTTAAAATGTTCAATCTTAACATGGGAGCCGTCAGATTTATCACCACTCTGTGTCTTCTTCTATTTTCAACCTGGATTTGTCTATGAGGAAATGAACCATTTAAAATATCAAAATAAATCCAGCTTATCCAAACTTTACAACATTATTCTAGGACAGTTCGATAGACGTCCCGTTGTGATTTCTGATTTCTTCTGGTTGTGCATTGGTAGTGTATCAAATGACGGATGGTTTCTCTAGTTCCTTCGAATACACCAGCATCATCTACACGTACAGATCATTAAACGAGCTTTTTTTCTTTTAGTTTGATCATGTATAAAGAATGCTGATGAAGCAGTGCAGAATGATGCTGAAATTTCTGGGAAAGGAGGTGTCAAGGCCAGGAACCTAGCTCCAGTGCAATGAACTATCCGCGATTTTGTTTTTGTGAATTAAGATCGTATGCATTACGATGTTGCTTAAAAGTTATAACAACGAATAATGTATTGTGTTGATCTTAAATGTGCAATATCTGTAAATTTTGTTATCGCTTTCGCTGGATCGTAGGGAATCCTTTACTGAAATCAATGCGATGTATTGAATTCTACTCATTGGAAAAAGTATATTGAATTTATAATAAAGTTCATTTTAACTCGTTTATGGTTCCATTTACTTAATTTTCAAGGCACATAATAAAGCTTTTAACAGACTGCAATGACCTTATATTGATCATAGGCAGGAATCAATTATGTCTGCCAGCTGTCATCTGCCTACGACCAGTATTTGATCATTGAACAAATAGTCTGACTAAAGGTTTTTTTTTCTTTTTCCATTATAAGGTTAACTGTACCAACTGCGTTGAATATCCCGAGATGGCAATCGCTGAACATTTTAAACGTTCGTTTATGTAACAGGTGTTTTTCGACAAACAAAGTCGGTGAGATTATGTGAATTCTCCATGAAGAATTTGAATTACATTGACTTGTAGTGCAGTAAGAGGTAAAATAATGTTTGACATGAGAAATTTTGAAGATTATTATATTCGTGCCTTCAAAAATGCGAAGTGGCGATGCAAATCGGTTATGATGGCGGCAATTTTTGAATTTAAGCGACCTTAAGCTAAAATATTGTTACTCCCATGAATAAAATGATTTCATGAAAATCGCACATTGACGACGGTGCTGCCTCTAATTAAATCACAGCCTCAAATTGGTTTTTGATCCTGTGGAAGTGAAGGATTTTGTATTTCATATGTTGCTAGTAATTTTACATTGAATGATAAATCAGAAGAAATTGTTTAACAAATTGTATATCTTGTTTGACACAAATTAACATTGTTGTTATCCTCACAACACATTTTACGTTGATGTATCTAGATTTGCTTTAATGTTTAAATCTTCCGGGCAGATCGCAGCTTTCTGCAACTTATAATTTTGAATAATTAATAAAGGTATAATGGCAAAGTGCATATAGACTTTTTTAAAGTAGTCTTGGGGCACCAAATTTTGACCATTTAAAATATTCAGCCTACATTTCACTATTTAAGGCGCATTTTGGCTACATTTTACATTAAATGATTAGTGATTCAGTAAACCTTCATTTACGAATCAAATTAGGGGTTCATAAATTGAATCAATTCGTAAAAAAAACCTCGTTATTTAGAATTTGGTTCGCAAACAAATCCCTCTTTCTATTAAGAAAGTTCTGCTTGTTAGACATGAAATTTTCTTAAGTAAATTGTCTGTTCAGAAAATATACGAAGTGACCATTGTAAAACTGTGTGCTAGGTTTTCAAAGAACTTCATGGCCTAAAGGCTTTCATATGTACAAGCAAAACCGTCAATCATATCGAAATTTTTAGATACGACATTAATTCATAAAGATCCAAAGATCTAAGAAACAAATGATAGGGTAGTTGTTCTAGGATATCCAAAAATTCTCTGCAGTAAAGATTATCATATTTACAAGCAAAAGTGGTTCAAACATCTAAGCTGAAAGAAGAATTAATGTGAAACATTGTTCAAGATTATCTAACAAATCTTTGAAGTTTCGGTCTTTAATAGCTACAGTACTGGACAAAATAAATCATATACTTGGTCTGAAAATTTTCCAGGTTGGTTCTTTTTTCTGGGACAAAATAAATCATACCCTTCAAGAAGCGGATTTCTCGATGATATCAGTAAAGTGAGTTTTAATACTATGGCAGCACTGCATTCTTTGAGAGTGCAGAAGTGGTGTTTTCCTGCCGAAGTTGGTTCCGAGTGTATTCAAAAGTTTATAATGTCCGGAAACAGATTTCCTCTGATGTCAATAAATGGGTGACCTGCGATCGTCAAAACCGCTTTCTCTCCGAAATATTGCTAAAAAATATCCAGCTTTACTTGTGGCTGTTCAACACATACGAACGAAGTATGAAATCCCTATTCATTTCTCTTGAAAAACTATCTGGGCAAGGACGTCATCGTTCGACAACACACCGTGAGATTGTTCGATTGGCTAAGCAAACACCGAGAATTTTCACCGAGAGAGATTGCTGAATCACAAAATCTAAGAGTTGATTGACGTACCGTTCGTAAACGGCTCAACGACAGTGGATTAAAGAGCTGTTTGGCTTTCATTAGCAAGTGGAACCAGAAAATGCGGCTGGAGTTTGCCAAATAACACGCTATGCTTGATTGATGTTGAAAAATGTAATCGTGACTATTCATTAACAAGAAAAATATATCTTACTCTTCTACAACAATAAACTCGCTTAGCTGAACAATTATTGAATAAATGTTATGTTAAATCTGATAATTAGTTCTACTGAAGTTGATTATTTGTTTTGTTTGAGAGTGAATAGCCAAAAGAATTATAAATTCTCCAGAATTGTGTGAACAAAAAACGAAGAGAAGTTAAGTAAACGAACTTAAACAAAAGTTATTCAATTATCAGCTGAACTCTTTTGCAGAAAACTTGCTCCTCAAGCATATGCTTTTGCCGCTGTCTCAAAACACTTTGCGACAGCTTAAAAACTTCTCCAAATGTGTTTGAATAATGCCTGAACCGAAGCTGTGATTGCAAATAGTTAAGAAATAATGCAATACTTTGCTGGATTTAATTTCCATAATGATGCTAACTTAAAGAGTTATTGTTTGTTGTGTACCTATTAACAACATGCACAAAAAGTGGTTCATTAAAAAGAGATCTGTGTGTAATCCCTAAGGATGATAATTGAATGTCAGCAGGTTTTTAGACAGTTTTGACCAGCATGATTCCTTGATAAGTGCCATGGTACCGCAACCAATCTAATAGGCGACCTGTGAAACTGAGCAACTCTTAAACTTCTGTATCTCAAGAACTTAATAAGCTAGATGTATCAAATCTACGAGAAGGTTATTTTAAATCAAGGCGTCTTTGTTAGTACATGTATACCTCAATATTACGTTCATAAACTTTCTCACTTCCAAACCGCTATTGAGCGGTTCCATATCATTTCAGCAACGAGTAATTTTCATATTTTTTGATTTGCATGAAACCTTGCATACACGTTTTGCTGGGAAGAAAAACGCCGTTTTGCATACTTGGTTCGCCATTTTGAATCTAGCCTTACTTATGAGAAGGGCCTATGAAAAATGCACATGATATCTTCAAAAATTGTATCTCGGAAACGGTTTGTCCGATTGGTTTGGTGTCTTGGGTGAAATTTTAGACAATTGTTGGTGCTATATGGAGAAAATATGCACGGTAAAAAAAGTTTGGTTTTTGTGTTTTGAACTAAAAATATAGATTTTCTCTTAAAAGTGACCTGTCAATATTTTTTTAATTATTCTTATGTTATAGCTGACTTAAAAATGCTATCTAGTGCACAGTAAGTTGTTCTGGAGAAAAAATAAATTACAATGAAAAAAAAAAATTTAAAAAAATTACAATTTTCAAAAAATGCTATTAAGAAAAGTCAAAAAAAGTTTGTCATCCTAATTTTATGAAAGTACATCAAATTTGCAAGCAAAAGTACTTCGGTAACATTTTTCTAAGATGCACCGTTTAGAAGATATTACTGATTCAATATTGATTTTTTGATAACTTAATAAGTTTTGGCCTTTTTCGGATGTACTCCGTGTTTTTTCAGTTTCAAAAGTATTTTTTTCGGAAAGATTGGAAAATTTTGAGTTAAAATGACACTGACAGCTTAAAGATTCGAGTGAAATTCTCTGCCTTAAAAGTATTTTGAAAAACAAGTTACAAAATCCCACTATCAGGAACAATGATTTCTTCCAGTTATTTTTGGTGTATTGTGTTGAAAATGTGCATTCAACTCTTGCATATCGCCTCAACAGTTTAATCCATTTAAACTGGATGTGTTTATACTGTTGCATATTTTCTCTCTATTGCCGAACATTGCCCCAGACATCAAACCGATGAGACAACTCGATTTCGAGATACACCTTTTGAGAACTGCAAATGCAAGCTCCTCAATTAGCAAGATTCAAAAGAGCGAATTAAGCTTATTTTTCAGGGATGGTGATTGTGCGCAATAAAAAATAACATTATATGTTGGATATCATCAGTTTATTTTTATTCCTGTATTTTTATAAAATTATTGTTTACACAACTTTCTTAACAATATCGAATATTTTGGCATCATTGTCAGGACAGTTTGAATAAAGCTTTGCCTTTATTGTATTTTCTGATAGAGGAAGAAATGAGTGGAATTTTTGAGTTCCTCGAATTGTTTTTGCATTATTATATTGATTATTTAGCTGCAAAGACATATTTTCGTATTCTTCTGTAGTAGAATAACAAAATGACAACTTTGTAAGTTCTTCTTCTTTTCGTTTGTTTGCCCAATTAAACAACTCTCTTGCAGTCTTTATCGGGTGTTCGCGTTCTTTGGCTAAACTTGCTCTGGTAACCATGCGTTTTATCGTACCTCCAATAGCATCGCATGGACCTTTTCCGTGCGATGTTGCGAAGAAATGCCATTCAGCGTCAATACCATACTTTGACTTAAACTTACAAAGGCTAGAAAAGTTTTTTCGGTTTTTATACTGTGAAGCAGCACCATCTGACATAAAATAATTTTTTAACGTAGGACTACGTTTTTCTTTTCTATACCGGGCGCCGTTTCAAAATTATGAAAAATGAGAGCGTTACGCAAAAGTGAAAGGTTTTTGAACGCTTATAACTCTCGTTCGACTGAACAGAATGACTTTATTCAAGCATCATTTTATCAAGAAGACTCACAAATTTTTTGCATCAAAATTTGAATGAAGTTCAATTAGTATAAGTAGTTCAATTTTTCATTTGAAAATGACCTTCTTTTGCTCCCATACAAATTTGCATATCAACAGGTTGAAAAATGTGTTTCCCCTAGCAAGGTCATAGGAAACGAGTAACAAATGTCTTCTTCTTCTTCAAAATAACTTTTCCCCGTCCCACACAAATTTCTGAACGCACAAAGCTATTGGTCGAAAATGACATCATATTTGCGCTACGCTCTGATTGGTTAATACTGCCACAGTAACCTTGCCAGCAATTATGGAACACGTGGAACGACCGAACACCAATAATCAGTTCTCGCTGTGCATCCGTATGCGACAGACGTGTTTGGCGAGCACGTTGTAGAAAACGCCGCCCGTGAAAACAAGACCAGATTCATCCCACGTCACTTGCAGCTGGCCATCCGCAACAACGAGGAGCCGAACGAAGAAAGAAAGCCCAAGTGGAATCGAAAACATTTTCACCCCCGTCAATTAAATCCGTCCTTATCAGGACGACAAATCAGTTTACTAACTAAAGAGTTGGGTTGAATTTTTCTATTGTGCTGTTGTTAATTCAATTACCGCATCACGGCTGAATATGGCAATCATTAAACGTCGCGTCCCCGATTATACCACATAGAACGTTGAACAACAAACGAACGAAAGTCTAGAAGGGATAATTCGAGCCAAACTGCAACACATCAGTGACCATGTGGTGGAGTTCGCCATTGTTTCCAAGTTATGCGTACCGGATTAGTTGCTGTTGGTGGGAAGCAAATTAGGCATATTTCTGTTGAGAAAATCATCCGTCTAGCGTGCACTAATTCAAACTAATTATTGTGACGCAATAACAGAAGTTCGTCCCCTGGTGCAATTTGTATCACATTGCCTTCGTTGGTACCGCCTTCTTTTGTGCAATAGCATCCGACGCCATGACATACCAGCTCTTAGCTGAAATTTTGACTCAGTCTTACAACAGTCGTGGGCTGTGCAGTGGCTGTTCGCACGCAGTTAGCGGCAGCAAGCACCCTGGATGGTGCACTTGCGAGCAGTCGTTGCCCACACTCCCGCTTCTTCTACTCAATTTTGAGTACAATTGTATGCTATCTCTTTTTCCCTCAAGCGATGTGTTACTCAATTTTCGTTAAACAGTGGATCAACTCAATTTTTGATTAGATCAGCTTCTTACGAAAATTTAGTAACATTTCCGTGAGAAAAAGAGATAGCATACAATTGTACTCAAAAATTGAGTAAAGTGAAGCGGGAGTGCATAGAGGCGTTGGCACAGTTGGCTGTTGGTGCCGATGCTCCTGTTAACCTCGCTACGAGAGACGCCAGTGACGAGACAAACAACCCTAGGGAATCGCAAACTATTTCTCCCGCGTCAATTAAATCCGTCCTTTTCAGGACGACCAAATCAGTTTAATCACTAAAGAGTTTGTTTTGTTGAATTTTTCTTTTGTCGGTTTTTAGTTCAATTACGCCGCGTCCCGGAGTATATCACAAAGACCGTTGAACAACGATC